>JAULCE010198856.1:0-18963 GCA_032359355.1 Macoma nasuta | reverse complement strand
ATAATCGAGTTTCAGACTCGCACAATAAATGATTTATTAAGACACATCACAAATAATAAACTATGCATGTGGAAAACTTGCATACATATGGAACTACTTTCAGCGCGGCATAGATCTACCTGAATAAAGCGGTCCGTGCACAAAGAAAAATAGTGAGACTCAGAAAACCAGTATACAACTTATATGACTCCAGAGAGTTTGCCTAAAGGCAACTCAAAAATAACATAAAAATTAACAAAAAGGATTTGGGCCAAGATTGTTCGTCTGAATAGCAGGAGAATATGTTTCTGGCAAGTTATGAGACTTATTATTTGTAAAACACGAAAATAACCCCCAAAACGGAAACTAATACACAACTGAAATTATCTAATTTTTGATCTGCTTTGCAATTTCACATTGCAAATCCTTTGTAATTCTCCCCAAATAATTCAATTATATCCAGGTTTGTTTTGCTATATATTTCAATATTGTGTGCATAGAGACTATTTGTCTTTTGAATATTTCATTTTATTGCCTTTGATTTTTTATCTTACAGTATTGTAATAATTGTTTTGCTTGCATCAGTATTGTTTTTGGTACAATATCCAAAGAACTGCTTCCAAATAAAATATTATAAGCATTCAAATCTAAAATATTAATTGTACACTTGCTTTTAATGTATTTATTCAAATTGATTAAAAAAACCTTCACAACTTCACAATTTCAAAATAGGTGTACCAGTGTCTCTGGATTGTTCCTACAAAAAGTACGTATTTTTGTCGTATTATCTTAAAGTGAATTTTTAAAACTATATCAGTATCGGCTTCGAGTAATTATAAATGACAGTGAACGTATATATATACATTCTAAATCAGAGTGATAATTCAAAACGAACATGATCATATTTATCCTTTGATTTTCGTGAACTTTGTGCATAGAAACGTTTCATTTATGTAACAGGTAGTATAAGCAATGTGTGGTATCGTATAAGGGATTGGTCACAAAGACCTAAAGTAAAATATTAATCAACGTTATTAGCTACAATATTTCAGCATATTGCACCAACACACTACATGTAACTTATCTAGCCTAAATTTAAATCGTTCCCTAGTCACTGAAGTTATGTCTGTTTTTTGTCCATGTATGTCTTCTTTCTGTAGCGTATGTTTGGGCTTGCGTGTATGTATGTGCGCGCGTGTATGAAAAGTGCTGAGAAAGTACTTGTCACTATGCTTTTCAGGTTGCTGTTTGTTTTGTATGTGGTATGTCATTCAATACATTTTTTATCTACTTCTTTAGTGAATACCGGTCAGGAAGTTCAGTGTCCGATACACTTGTATGACACCACGTCACATGTTTATCCGACATATTGCGTGGTTAAAACTGACTTTCGGAGGTGGTATACGGATACAAATACACAACATTGATTCAGGATAAGGTTAGCGTTGCATTTAATAGTCACTGTAAGACTGGTTACGGTAAATTTAAGAGACAGATAGAGAAATTGGTTTTCCGTATCATGATTCAGCGTGGAGGATAACGGAAACCCAAGATGCTTTAGTGTGCGGGCAAAGTCATATAAAGCTGACAATTCGTCTATATATGAATTTCAAACTTAACACGTAGCGCTCACTTCTTCTTTTTCTCGTCCACTCTACATACTTATACAAGTTAACAAGATGGAATGTGCTGTTCCCTTGAGCTGCTCCACATTTCCAATTAGCACTTTTGTCCATTGGTGCTGCTAAAGTCCATACTTGTGTTCGCTCTTGATTGCCATAATGGATGACACGATCTGCAGTCAACGTGGGAACCGTTTCACAAAGATTCATTTTTTTACAAAAATTACTTCAATGAAACTTTGCATGCTTGTGAAAAAATCTAATTGAAAATAAGTTGGAAATCTGCATTTGAAACTTTCACTTAAGTTTAAGATTTCACTAAGAAGCTTTGTGAAACGGCCCCCTGCTCATTACAATACCAGGCTTGTATGCTTGCCTTCACTAATGAACTCGAGTCGAGATCGTGCTCAAACTCAAAATTTCAACAGTGCATATCTCATTCAATATTGCAACTGCGCTAAAATTAAGGTCAATATCTGAGATTGCGAATTCTTCTTGAACACTTGCCTGAGGTACAGTCTACACTGAGAGAAACGTTTTTATGTTCAAACGCTAACACCACACAAACACAATACAAATACAGTCAAATACGGTTACCTCGAATTCGCTTAGTTCGAACTTCCCTTTAGCTCTAACTGAAACATGTTTATTATAAGCAATGTGTAACTGCAACCGAACCGAAGCGAAATCGGTCTTAAACTATATAAGTTTCAGTGCTGTATAAAAAAGAAGTATGTTTTACAGATAACATATATTCGAGCCTCTTCATTTTGAATTAAGTACTGTCGAATTTAAACGAAACTTACCGCTTACCTTCTACTTTATATGCTTTATTAGGATATATCCTCAAGATAATAATGTGGTGAAAAGGATGCATATCAAGGAAAACGGAAAATGCCATTTTTAATTGTGGTGAACACATTGTAACAGATGGAGCCTTTGTTCGTTACGAGCAAGTGCCCCATTACCCATCATGCGTCAGTAGTCATTTACTTAAGACAGGTAACCAGTGTTGGAATTGTGTTACCTATTTAAAATGCTACTCTGTGGGACGGGCCTCTATTTAGCTTTTTTATTCTGGCATAAAGACCGGCTGTCCGTGTTGGGGCATGCATTTCTTGAATTTTTAATAAAAACAAATAGGTCACGCTTGGTTATACATGGATGTCTTTAAGATGCGCAAAAGAGAATGGCGCTTATTTCGAGTAAAAGGTTAACCGAACTAGTGAAAAGGGTTTTATTCTCCCCGCAACAGAGACACAACGCGATATGTTTGTACGTAGCAGTAGTCAGCATGGTCTGTGGGCCGATGAATAATATATTTCGTAAGCTGACTTTCTGATTTTATCAGCGTGAAAACAATTATCTTCAATTTCGTGGAGCACGCTTTTAAGTGAAGAGTAATTTGATTAATACTGAATGGGTTTGATTGCTTATAACTGTTGCAGCCTACTTTAAATTTAATGGGTATATAATGTTGCTTGGACATTTATTCGCCAATCACACGAAAAGTTTCAAACACGGCCCGTGGTTACATTTCTTTACGGATGCAATATCAATGGTTCATTAAGAAAGAAGACAACCTCATAATAAATAAAAACATTAGTGCTAAAAGGTCTTCCTAGAAAAAAATGACAATTCCAGTAATTATCCCACGTATTTGTCCAGCAGAAATTGATCAGTTTTTACATTTTGCACCTAATTTCTTTAACACAGTAATTATATGAAACAATCAGATTTATTTGTGAAAAAACAACATAGTTGTATCACGGGTTGTCCAATGATTAAAAATGGATATGGTACTACAAAGCAAAGTCGCCAGACATAAAGATATTTAGCTATATTTATATAGCTACTTTATCCGTTGTGAATAACCTTTTTGGTACTAAGTAACATACTTTAAAGCCGCTTGCTACATTTTGGTCCTTTTTACCAATACAGGTATTTCTTTATAATTTGTATTTTTTACTTTATACATTCTTATTCAATCGGACTGCTGTTCTTGAGTTGTTTGGAATATGTAATACCGATCATCCAGATACGTTGAGCACTTCGATGTTGAAAACTGTTATAATCTGGCAAAACTTCATATGTCGCAATAGCATAGCTTCGTACGATCTTGGCCCCTACAAAGCTCCTAAGTATTTTCTAACCGTGAAATTCCTTGCGGCGTATTCACAAAGTTCTATAGAAATTCCTAAAGTAAAACAAAAACTTGGAAAAAACGTTTTACCAGGGGAAATGGATATCACCTTACGATTTTCCTCATCTTTGTAACTATATCCATAAAGGGGATATCCTCGTATAAATTTAGTATCGTTGACGTACCAATCTCGCCCACGTTCAATACATAAGTAAAGCGAATGAATTATTCATTTAAATAACTGAAAACAGTGCTTCTAATCATTTATCAAACTAATTGTGTTGATATAAACTTGTTTTACTTAAGAAATGAGTTGTAACAAGTGGGTTTTTAACCAAATATAATGCTAGTTTGTCTTTAATATTCTAACATCTACAGGGATTACAGTGTATTGTTGTTGTTGCAGTTCATTTTTATCGAAATCACAATTTTGTTGAATATTGACACAAAATCAGTTCCATTAGATAGCAAATGAACTAACTAAGAAAACAATTGGTGATACAATGACTTTAAAGCTGATTAAAATATCAAATTAGCTGTAAGAAAGTTGAGTAATATCTAAAAAAGTTAAGGGAGGGCTGGTCTTCCTTTAACATTTGATGAAAATAATTAACAATTGAAGGAACTCCTAAGTGTAAAGAGTTTTGTGAAAAAATAGAAGGTTTTTTTATCGTTTCCACAGCATTGCAGTTGTTGTGCGTCTCCCAGCTAAAAACCTAGTTTCAAAGAAACTCGTTTTAGTTGGACAGACTGAAACATTGGTAGAATCACAAATATACCCCAAGCCACCTGGAATACCATACAAGAAAAGTCACCACGGCGAGTATTGAACCCCTAGCGTTAAGGGGCAAACTGATTGCAAGTCAAAGACCTAACAACTGGGCCACGGAGGCTCCTAAAGGTCATGCTAAATATTGATTACTCTTACTTACTTACTCTCAATCAGATGTGAAGGACGATTATTCAACTAAGGTATTTCTTAAACTTGATTTGAATCACTTATAGCGGACCCAATTAATTCCTTCAACAACAAGTTTAGATAAAATACCAGAGCAAGATAATGTTTATTTATCTTTCTGTTTTCATTTCATTTTGAAAACAATAATAACTGATTGTTTACAACCGACACTTCTTAACTTGGTACAAATAAATATTTTTAAAGTAATTGCTTCTTCGATAATTGAGGCGTCGACAATATGCAGACTGAGATTCCAGAACACAACCTGATGATCTATCATAAAAAATTGAACAACTATATGTGTTATGTTGCCTGACGTCACACTTATTCTGACCAATTAGCCCCTTCAAATCTATTGGCGTCTGCTAAAATTGTCATCTATGAATATTTGAGAACACAACTCCATTTGACCTTGTGCCGCAAAAACTAATTCTCGATTGTAAATAATTTTGACGTTTCCGAACCCCTAATATTCGGAATAAATGTTTTAGCATAAATGCGATATTCCTGAACTGAACTACACTTTTTTGCAATGTCGATTTGACCTGTCGATGGCCGTGAAAGTCCGTAATATTGATGCCAATTGCAGTCTGCATTGCACTGTTAATACGAATTACGTGTCTCAAATAATAAATCAGTAAACTATTCACACGCAACACTTTTCTGAAATGTTAGCGCTTATGAATTTATCGTTAGCTGCCTTAACCATGTTAAGAAGATGGCTATTTAACAACGCAGGAAGAAAAAGGTAACATCTTACCTGTTTGCATCATACGTCTTAAATTATATCAATTGTCAGTCAATATACCACACATCACAGCTATTATACATAACAGATACTAATTAAATTGAAGCCGAACCGATCGATATGACCTTTCCCAGCGGATATGGCGTACGAGCCGGTTTCAAATAAACTCTAGCGTCTCAAAGCAAAACCTGGAAAATCGTCAATTCATATAATAATCCGTCATGCTTCACTTGGGAGATAAGCTAATCCCAAACCCGAGGTGGATCGTTTCTGTCGGAAACGAGCTTCAGCGAGGTGTATAATGTAGTACTATTAGCAAATAATGTTTAAAGAGAAACATTTTTTGATTGAACTATTGTGTTACGCACACTCTTTCAAGGACGCAGAAAAACCCAACAGCTGTTTCATCATATCATTGATTAACCCGCCTTGCAACGTAAGAACACCATACGGGACTACAATACGGGATAGAGTATTTCCCGTACGGTTATTTATAATTACAAACTGGGATGTCTCTATCTTGTCAGCGAGAAATAAGTGTCTGCACTGTATCATATCAGACGTTCCGTTCGGTTTAGTGATCGAGAGCTGTTTTTATCCCAGTAAACAACCGTTTCAACACACATAAAAAAAACTTTTGGCACGATTTGATTATACGTAATTTGAATTATTTGGTCGTGTCATCATGGTGTTGATAACTTTAACATAGTACTGTTTTATGTTTACACTGAATTCACTATTTTGTTTACAAGTATTTGACTTTTAAAGTATAAGTTTCGAAGGATATAGTAAATGTCAAACAATATAGACTCTGGTCTGAGGGCGCATATGAAAGTCATCTGATCTGGGTCTATAAAGTTTGACACAGCACTACAAACGTATACTTATTATTAAAGAGCAAACAAAGTAACGCCACTTTTAATACTGATAGGAATTTGCAGAAGGCTTCTGTTTATATCGAAAGCTGTGCAGCAGCAATAGCAACTAACATATTTGCATAGCATTTTGAAGTTTTACTTCATAGATAAGTAAAGTATTTGCCAATACAATGGCGACTTTCACTGACATATGATATTCTTAAGACTGAATCACAGAGAACCAGTCCGATTAAAATAATTAAGATTTAGGCCAATTCCATTTGTAATATTGCTAACCAAAATCATGTGGAATAAATGGCATTTTCTAGTTCTAAATATACTTTGATTAAATAGAGCGGACGGTTTAGCGCATATACCTGAGCGATCTGGTTGTCTTCAATCTGGAGGAGGACGCTAAATCAAATAATATGTCAACAATTTAATTTTATATGACACTGATGTATTATATGCACACTTGCAAAATAAAATGAACAAGAAAACAGGACAACGTCATGTTTAGTCATTGTCTGTATTGCAGCAGAGACATACGTTTGAAGGACAAGTGAAAACCGGAGTTTCATATCACGATGATAAGGAATATCCTCAGCTGTATTCAACTTGACCGAATTACTAAGTTGAATCAACACTTGTTTATTATGTCACGTTATGAGGTGCTTTCTTACATGATTGCTATACAAATTATTCGGACATTTAACAAAGAAATAAACGGTTTACAAAATAGATGAATACAATGTCATTTAATACACAAAAGTATTTTTTGCAGGTCCTATCTCATTTGTGTTTCCAACCGGCACGTTTATATCTGATAGCCATGAGTTGCGGCTCCTATAAATATTGACACAATTGTTGGCAATCAAAAAACCTCTTTTGTAACTGTATGTAAGATTAAACATCAGCAAACTTATAAAGCAAAGTTTAGCTTCACTGTTTATTTCCCAACCTACATATTCTTGTCAATGCGAGGATAACCAATTATTACATACTTTATTACTGAATAAAGTAGAAATATAGCTTTCTAAGATTTATTAAAGGCTAAGTGCGTGTTAAACCTTCTACGGTGTTTTGAAACTTTGATTACATTATCAAGATGATATTTGAGAAACTTCAAAATCGAGTATTAATGTTGTATACAAAACATGTGCAACTCTTACTTATATGATATTGGAAGTATATAGATTGCACCTGGTGCACATTTGTTGTACAAACAACGTTAAACGTTAAGCGAAATACAACATTATTCATGTACAAACATCAATACAAGAATGGTATATTCTCGTCAACCGACTAAAACCTTCACAGATGAATCTAAATGTAGGAATAAAAAAGTGCTTAAATGGCGTTCCTCACGACCGTTTGGTGTTCAATTATATCAGAATAGACTTGAACTTAAAATTTAATTGCTTTATTAAAAAGTAAATGACCGACCTCAAAGTGCAATTATAAACTCGTATTGTGTTGTTTTCGTAATAAGGCAAATGCCGTGATTGCATTCGGAGGCCGCTGTTAGGTGTTAGATATTAGGACCCTTTTATGTGGAATATCAATCAAATATGCTTTCATATTAACATGTTGATAAGGTTATTCCATCCATGCCAAAAAGGATAGTACATGCTTATAAAATTGAAAACGACACGTTTAAAGCCTTAATATGAATCCAGAAAACGGAAAGCAGTACTGAAGGACGACCTTGTGATTTTCTTTCCTAAGTACCTCTTAACAGCATTCCTTATATCCTTTATGTGTGATTGAATGTAAACTGTAACCATTGAGTTTTGATTGACAGATTTCAACTGCCATCGGCGCATGCTTCAAAAATGTCTCTATCGACATCCTATGCACAACCTTATTGGTTGTTGATAAGAGAATAATGCTTCTAAAATGGAAAATATCATTTTTAAAATCTAATTTTTCTCCAAAGTGTATGCCATATCCTTCGATAAGTGCAAAATCTGCATAAGAGAAGAATCCAATTGAAGTCAAACGCTACTCAAGAATATAAGTTCCATCTCTTCACATAACAAAACCCAGCCAGTTAACGTTAAGTGCAGCGCCTAATGTGACCTATTGTACATGTTATTGCTTGCATTTCTTCACGATAATTTTCATTTAGAATGCTATCACGACACACGACCTTTCTATACATTTACAGTCGAACTTCGTTAAGTCGACTCAGTGGGACTCTCAAAATTAGCTCGACGAAGTTCGAGCTAAGCGATATTTCACGACCTAATGCATATGATATTATTTTGTTGATAATCTTATGAAATACATTATATCATGTGTTTAATAAGGCAAAATAGTCAAAATAGCATGCAGTATGGTTCCAGATCAGACGCCGAGTGATTCGGCTTTTGATCTGTAGCCATACTGCTTGCTATCTGGAATTCAATTTTATCTGTCAGGGACGTTTATTTCAGTTCGAGCTAAACGGGGTTTCGAGCCAACCGTGCTCGACCCATCGAAGTTCGACTGTACATGAAGCCTTATCTCACTACTACATCAATGCAATCCACAGATCAAGTTCTACTTGTAAATGAACAGATACACGTACACAAAGCTGTTGTGTCGAAAGCCTATTACTGTCTTTCTGTATACGCATTTTACGCATTTGTGCTGTTTGATCGGGGTCTGCACTGTTCGACCGATTGACCTTTGGACCCTATCTATCCTGGTATGGGGATTTAAATGGTTGCTCTGATACAAAAGTCAAGTAATGAGCACTAATAATGATAAACCACACACTTAAACCTATGAGAGCTTACTGTAATACGTTTGACCTGCATAACGCTACCTTTTAATCTCGAAGGCTGTAAATTTGACCTACATTAATATGTCGAATTGGAGGGGATTTACTGGGTGCGTTGTATTGGTTTTACTTCTTGAAAATAAAATGTTTCTTTTTTTAGAAATAAGTTATATTCAAAATTATTCACATGTCCTTAATTTGTTGTACTCGTAATTTGTGAAATATGATACTCGACACCTTTCTGTTTTTTTTTAATGGAAACTATAGATCTATATAAAGATACGAAGTTGTCTGATGCAATAATACACCTACGTTCATTTTGCAAAGCCTACATCGACCAATTATCCGACTAATGATCTATTAAAATTGCAGACAAATACATTTCCGTCTGTAAAAAAATGTGAATCTCAATTACAGTCAATCATTCCAATTTGCGTGCCACAATCTGCCACATCGAATGGTATGACAAATATGTTTCGAATGATACAGTAGAGTCCGAGATAACGTGTGTTAAATGCTAAACTTCTTAAATCCTTATTTCTTTACCAAATCCTATAAAGTGACAACTCGTTTAAAAGAAAAATTTAACAGAAACACCACAGGATGTATAGCTTTAATAATAAAGAAATAAAGAAACTATTGTCAAACATGTATCATTGTGGAACATAAATTTCTGGTCAGTTGCACGTTTGACTTATATACTTATGTCGTGTAGACTTAAACCAAGTCTTTTGAAAAGTCTTGTTAATGTGCAATACGGCAATCATTACGTCTGATTCGAACAAGAAAACCTCAGAATAGAAAGCTATGTATATCGCAATACTTGCTTTGTGAAATATAATTATTACTCGACGTAACTCTATTTTAAATGGTATTACTGGCAAAACCTACCGCTATTCCTCATACTTCGAACACGTGTCCGCAATTGACCGTTAACATGTTAAATTTGGTGCGTTTTTTCTTAGATAAAAACAAACCCGTTCATCTTATTACAGAGTAGTTGTCTTAACCCGTTACTCAGCAATATCCTTTTTAGCGCCACTGATATCAATTGAAGCATTGTAGGAAATAGAACATTTGCTAGTAATGAGCAAGTAATTAATATCCTAGATTTTCAACATAAATCAATAAGGATTTATATAGTTTTCATCAGATCCTTTTAATGTGTATTAGTCAATAAATAGCTCTAGGAATAATTTATAAACAGTAAACTGTAGGTAAGCCGATGATGCAAAGTCAGTACTAATACTTCACGTTATTAGAATGAACGGACAAAAGACGTTTGCAAAACTTTTGCACAGTTTCGTGGTATGTTTATTATCGAATTTGCTCGTTGTCATTTTAGGTAACTACATCTTTACTGGAACCAGACGGCAAACGTTTAAATGAAATCGAAATATCCAAGACCAAGATTTGTAATTTTCATTAATTGAACTTTTAACGCTTTCTGTTTCGATCAGTGAATTTGTTATATATCAACTGTGTGTTGGCGTCATCTTTGATTTATATGTTTAAACGCCAAATGAAACAGAAAGATCCGTGGGAAAACAATCCAATGTTGATTGAATTTGATCAAATTGTGAGAAACGCTAAATTTGCTCGTCACTAGGAAATGCACCGATTTAATATTTGTTTTAACATATATTCTACAGAATAGTTTTAAGTCAGTTATATTTGGATCACGGGTAAAAAAGTTAAAATCATTTCGACATTCTGAATTATACTTCATTGCCTATTGGAATTTCATGTGCTATTCCTAAATTTATCAATACAGCATGATTCATGCCTCCAGTTAAATGATTTTTTATATATATAATATGATTCACTATGCGTTTGTAAGCGAAACGAATACTTAAGAACAAGGTCTGAAATTGAATAATGATTACGAAAACATCAGTGATTTTGTATATTTACTTAAACTATGCTAACATATGTTTGCAATGGTACTAACATTCACAATTTGTGGTCGCATTATAATATTTGGGAATCTAAATTGAAGTGAGGCTACATGAATTTGAAATATAACGCATTTTGTTTACTCGTTCTTCTGCATTTTGGGTGATTATTTTATGTAGTTTTAACCTTAGGACTTTGTTGTCAATACTAAATGCATGTTGTCGTCAGGAATTGTATTACAAAACTCAATGTCGAAACCATTTGACATATAAGAGTAACAGCGAGCTATTTTAAATGCGAGCTCAAAGGAGGTCGCTTACAAAATAATATAATAGTTAAAGGGCTTTGCGAACAAAGGCGCTTGTAAATCACATTATTTTTATATGATTCGATCATATTTAGCTTCACTCTCTGATTGAAAACACCTTTCATTGTGATAATCGGATTAGCCATTTATATCGATCTTGGATAATTACTTAAGCATCTAATATTTTATTACTAAGAACAGGAATATATACTGGTCTACATCAATCATACCCTGCGTGCGTATATAATCCTATTGTTGGTAAAATACATGTTTCAAGATCAGAAGTATATGACGAATAGGAAGATTGTCTTAGAAAAAGGAATATACAAATTTCGAATAGCTTTGAAATCCTTGTGGAAAATGGAGCATTTGCCCGTCGGAAGCAAGTGCTGTAATTTCCACAAGGTTCTCATTAATCGTCTGCTGCAGAGGTGTAAGAGATTAAATTGTAACAATACCTTACCTATTGACCAAGCTTATGATAACGTTGTATACAAAAGGTGTTGTTCACACATTAGGGTGTTAGGTCTACAGGGTAAAATGTGTTACAACGTGTATGATCCATCCATATCAACCTTTATAGATATATAAATGCCAAATAAAAAAATGTAATCTGCTTTATTTGAAAGAATTTATCAATGTCCCTCAATATCTAGCAAACTTGTATTATTGATGTGAAACAAGTTGGATCCTTAGTTAACAAACAGTGCAAACAGGTGTAAAACAGTTTGATTTAGGTGAGTGAACGAGTTACTCTGTTATATTAACTCTTTGAATAAAGTTGAACTATAAGCACATCAAGTGTAGAAGCTAATCTTTGAGCTATCCAATCCACATGATCTGACAAAAATTATCAATTCGGGATCACACTGATGTGCATTTTCAGTGTATATCATATGGGCCGTTCTCTGGCAAAAGGGGTCTTAATGACATTAATATGATGACGTCAAAAAAAGAGCATTAAAAGACGTCATATTTTCCTGTACGATGACGTCGTCAATACTGTAGAACCTGTCTACAATGACAATCAAAAGAAGAGGTGTAGTGATTTTTGAGAGACATGTGACAACTTCAGGCAGCCCACAAGTAATGCAGAAAGCTCCATTTGGAGCTTTCTTCATTACTTCTGGGTTGCATGAAGCAGTCGAAAGGGTACACAAACATCAGTGCGCCTTCTTTTAGGGGTCAATGGAGAGAGATTTTAGAATACTTTATTGTAAACATAGCGTCATAGAAACAGTTATATATTAACAACTATTTAGAATTGAACTATGGAATTTTCAATTTATGTGTAAAAATGATCTAGCTTTAGTTTATGCCCAAATAACGAAAATCGAACTTTTTGTCATTAAGACCCCTTTTGTCAGAGAACGGCTCATATATTGTTCAGCTAAACAATTATCATTATTGAATAGAAAGAATGATAAATAGATAGAAAAAGGTCTATACATTATGAATGATATTTGTAATTCCTTACAACAAAGCAGAAACTTGAATTTGGATTTTCTCTTTTTATTGCTATTCCTGTCTATCATAGATGAGTCTAAAAATAGCATATGATCAAATATGTAAAAGTAATTGTTAATTTAATTAATTATTTTGGTAAAGTAGTTGGTAATTCAATGATTAATTTTCGGAAATTTGAATCAATTTTACGTATCGGCGGACCTTAGTCTAGTGGTAAGACGCTAGACGCTTGATCCAGGGTTCGTGAGTTCGATCCCCTGCCGGACCAGTCTTTCGGATGAGACTCGAAACCGAGGTTTCCATGTATCAGTTCTATACACTGGGCATGCAAAAGAACCAGAGGGCTCCTTCGAAACGAGTAGGGCGTTGCCCAGGTTCCTCTGTGTCTGATTCCCTCTCTCTAGGACGTCCAATTAGTCCAAATTTGATAGAAACGGACGTGAACAACAAATCAAAATCAAAATCCAATCAAATTTAAGGACCAATATAAGATTGTGAATGTAAACCATGTGCCTCATATAAATAAACTGATATGTTTTACAATCGATTGAATGTATTATGAAGCCCGTAAGTCAAAAGTGTCTCCCATTTAGACAGAATAATTAATAGACAATGAACCTCAAATTGGTTAACTTGACACTGATTACGTATGGGGAAAGATTAGTGCCCTGCCAAAACAGATATAATCATGATGTGAGTCATTTTGTTTCAACCGTCGTTTTAAGAATAGAGACGCATCCATGGGAAAGATACCTATATCTTGCAATAGTGTTGGCATCTTCTTCCTCGTGAATTTGAAAAAAAATCGTTGTGTCTTCATACGATCTCAACAAGAGACCTTTTTAACGTCTGTGTCTTTGCATATGGGATTGTGGTTGTGCAGCCACTTTATTTATATCGCCGACGTCACAGGAAAAGAGAAACTCGGACATATCAAAAAAGCGCTGACTCAGCTCTTTTTCAGCGATATTATTCCAGCATTAAGTCTAGATATTTACCATTTGTGTTCATTTAAAGATAGAATTGGATGTCCTCTAAGATTTAAAACAGTGCAGACCCGTACCAGCCGTCACGTCTGAGGTTGGTCTAGGGCAACACTGTTTGCTATGTCTGAGTGCACCTTTTCGCGTGACGTGGCCCATATTATTTTCGTTCGAACGTTCGTCCCCGGGTTGATTTTCTGCACTGGATTAATTCATCAATTTATATTTGTTGAAATGTAAGTTTAACATTATGAACATATATGTTACCTTATCTAATTTTGTTCCGCAATATTATATACAACAGGAACATGTTGGTCTTATTTCGTCCACCTAATTAAAGGGTTATAAGAAATAATGTCAAGATCTTTGCAGAAAGACGTAAATAGAAAATACGTCCCGCCCCTAGTAGTCGTGTTTTTTTTAATATCACCATACCTTGAACAACTTTGGTATCATTTTTGTGCAATTATTTTGTAATTCTGATGTCTGTGAACTGGGTGTGTAATCGACCAGAGGTTTTGGAGATATTTATTTTACAGTTTTCTATATAGTTATTTAAAGAAAATTGTCCCCGCCCTTCGCGATCATGTTTTATATATCGTCATTATTTTTTACAATCTTGGTAGCAGTATACTTAAGGATATTTCTGTGAAGTTGATCTGTAATTTGTCCAGTTTTTTGAGAAACTTGTTTTTTAAAAGGTTTGTTATAGCTATACATAAGGAAACTTGTCGCGCCCTGGCGGTCTGTTTTTGCATATCACAATTATTAGAACAACATTAATAGAGGTATACCCAAGACTTATTCTGTGAAGTTGGATCAGTCGTTTTCGAGAAGTATTTATATAGCGATATAAGAAAAAATTACATCGCCCCTGTTGGCCAAGTTTGATTAAAACCTCGTATTTGATGTATATTTTACATTCAATAACGAGCCTTCAAAATTATGCGATGTCTGTCCTCGATTCACACTCTAAATTTGTTCTGATACAGACCTAATGAATGCATCAACCCTAGATAAAAGAAATATGCAAGGACAGACAAAATGCCTGTAATGTCCAGACATTATCGACAATAAATTATCGTTATATTTTTCTTTTGGTTCATTTTTCTGATTTACGACGGATTTTTAATAAGGCATATATTATATCAGAAAAAGGTGCACAAACAAATAAACAAGTCAGTAAAAAAGCACTTGCTGACATTTGAATTTCTAGTTGGAATTATGTTTAGGATTCTTTTATTTGCGTCTGTGTCGTTTTTTAACCCTGAGTACTGACCTCGCCTAGCTTGTACCCGGACAATAAACACAAAGCTGAAACATGATTCGAGCTATTTTACATTCGGGCAACATTTTCACCAAGTTTCAAGAGAAGCGAACAACTTTAAAAGATAAAGCAGACGCGGTAGGGTAAGGGTACGATTAAAAAAGGACATCCATAAGAAGCATAATCGGATTTTATTGACGTAGTCATTTAGCTCATTTCAAGTTGTTATGGTCATTGACTTGAAATCACTCAATGCTAATATTCGGATACGGCCTTACGCAGGTCGACAGTTTAATTTGATATATTTGTTAAACAGATATATATAGTTCATTTAGCGTAATTGTGTCGTATTGTCGGCCTAGTGTCTCCTAATTCGACGTCTAATTTATGTCATATCGTTGTTATTAAGGTATTATTTGTTTCACCAAAACGGTAGGATGTATATTTAGTACTATTTACAGGTGATTAATAAGTGACCCTGTATAATAAATGTTGTTCGACAAAATTACAAAGCAAATTAACGTTTTGAATTATGTAAAGCAGATGCAGGCTAGCCAAGACGTTCTCCTAGAATACCTATTATGACGTGCCATACCATAATGTACTGCGAGCACACCCAATATTTCACACCACTTGGAACATGTAGCTATATCAAACATCTCATAGTAATGTCTGCACGAACCTCCGTACGGAGGCTATCCCGTTACAATAAAATATTCGTATTATACATGATACAGACCAGCACTTGTTAAGCTCAAAGGTACGACAAATATCTGTCACTACATATTTCATGGTTTGTGCTATCATTCTATTCTAACACATCTTCTGGGCGAGACAGATTAGCTTTTGTAAAACACAAAAATGCTCGGGTTGCAAATATCAACCCGAGCTTAATCTAGATTGACTAAGAGTTCGAGATACAAAAGGTGCCAAAAAAAGGTCGGTCCCGACGAAAAGTACAGTAAAAATTGGATATGAACCTTGCTCTACCTTAAATATACACTTTTAGACTTTCAGGTGAAGGGCGTTAAATGTGCAAACAACCCATATATATACAATATCATGTCCCACGTGATTTTTAGAACACTTGCGTTTTAAAATAAATTCATAAACTTCAGATTATCCAATAAAACACTATCCACAATTCAATTTTTATCAAAATTTACTCAACAACAAATACAGCTCAGATTTAGTAGTTTATGCAACCAACTCACAATGAATAAGAACATGAAGTAATGCACTTGTTATTTTTTCTATTCCAGAGACAAAAGAAGGTTTCATTGTAAGTTAAAACAGTTTGTTAAGAAGCACAAGTCTCTTAAGGTAAAATGCGACAGCTACTAGCAAAATTTGTCTTCCTGGTGATATGTTTCAATAAACATCTGCTACTTATTTTCTAGCAAATCATTCGTGTGATCAAACCATTTATTAAAAACACGGAATTTGCAGATTATGAGCTTTATGTAAACATTCATATAATGAAAAAATATGTAATATCAAAACTTGATCAGTTTACATGTCAATGAAATAACTCAACCTTTTCAAGGAAGTTAAAGAAAGTTATTGATAAGCCCATTTAAAGTCATAGCACAGAAACAAGGCAATGTAATATAAATCTTGTGCTGTAAAAGACATACATATAATTATACATATGTTACAGAGAAAATGTAGTATTAGTATTTATATAAATCCCTTAAACCGGGAATATGTATATTGGCTGATTCACTCAGGGTATATACATACTCCCTAACAAGGCAAGAAATGTACACACTCCCCGAGTTTGATGACCAGATCTTAAGACATATTCCCTGAATTATATCTATTCTATCTTTGTTTTCTGATTGATAACGTAGCAACATGTTCTGGTGTTCATACAAATATGTCAAATTAATTAAACTTAATCAAGAATTTAGCACCCTATTGTTTGTAGGGTTTTATGTTCGATGTTTTTAGTCTAGAAATTAGCATTTCAAGTGTTAACAGCCCATGTTAGGTAAACAGATATGCTATCAATTAAGTATAATTATTAAAACAATTTTGTTTTTGGAGAACAAGACTTAAGTGTCTGCATTGTTCTTATTTGTTTAAACTTGTTTCCATCAACTCTTAAACACCATTCATTTGATAATAAAACTGTTTAAGTACAAAGACATGACAGACAAGTGAATGAGTCACTGTCCTGTGCAAATAAATACTCTGACAAACGGCCGATGAAAAAACGGAGATGATACAGATGATTTCAACGAATGAGTCGGGAAATGGCATAACGCCAGTCTCGTTCCAAAACGATTTAGGGTCATTTTCTAAAAGAGCACTTAACTCATTTTTAAACGACACCGATAATATGGAGTAAAGGGTCATCTTCATCTTCCTGAAAATGCACGTGTGAAGTAACATAACAATACACTGACATTATTGGATTATTTGATATTCCTGTTAGTCTCAAGTTCGAACAGTTACGCATTTTCTATCGGTGAAAAGTAGCAGCTGGTTACAAAACTGACCAGTATAACTAATTTTCTATATATTCTTCCTTAATTACAAATTACCATGTATGTGCCGCCATTTTAGGTCATTTGAAAATTATATACCCAAAATTCGAACGATCTATATTTTCTATAATGTGCAAATCAAATTAAGTACTGTTTAAACTGTTTAAAACAAATTATGCCAATATAGCAATATAATTATACCAATTAATATACAATGATTTTGCAACTGCAGACTAATCTTATCAAAGGGTGATTAAAATATATCTCATTTGGTTTAAACAGTATTTTATTCGCATTTATGATATACAAGGTACAGTTTAATACAATAATACTATTTTTGTAGTGAAAAGGATACAGAAAAAACAAAAGCTTATTGTAAATATTTCCAATTGAGATGAGTTTTTTTTAAATATACTGTTTCACGTGAATACATGTGTATTTTTACTGATGAAATTACTTAAAATTGATTCATAACTTCATAAAATAAGGAAAAATTCGATTTAATGATCTATGTCAACAAAGCTAGTCATCTTATCAGAAAATACATATTATTCCGTTATTTTCAGGGATTAAGAATAATACCTGAGTGAAGTTAACATAATTCCTGTTTTTTTCGGGGATTATACATATTTCCTGATTATACATATTCCCTGAAACATAAACACATCATTTGGGCACACAGTACATGGGTGGCTTTAACATCAGCTAACGACTGTAGTAAGAGTATATTTATGAACAAAATTACCAAGATGGAATGTTGAGAAAATGTATCAACCCTATTGCACGTTATTGCATATAATGATAAACAAAAATGAATGAAGAATCTGCTCTAGATTCAGTGTGAGAATACCTGCGCCTATAAAGCCATTAAATTGGAAATATTAAGCGAATATTACATGCGAAAAGGTAAGTTGATAGATGATCTGAAGTCCGCAAGAGTCTCAGAACCACCCATTACCTCCCGTTAAGATTGGATCGGTTGTTTATGCATTATGCCAAATATTCTGGCTACGGCATATGAACAACCGACCTAAATGTGTGGCACCCTTCAAGTATTACCTACATTCTGGTGATATGCTAAGTATTCTCTCTGCGGCTTAAAGCCAGTGAAATCAAAATTAACATTCAACTGCTCTTCTCCGAGGGCAAGTCTCGCCTTTCTTCTACAATAATTGCTGCATGCTTCAACATCGCATGTTTACCCGTGACAAGCAATATAGCTAATATAAGCATGATCTCACAAGTTTCAATGGACTATATTTACCCTTTAATTCACATTTATTTTGAATAAAAATTGATCTGTATATTTAAGTATAAAAATTATGGCTTGTGTATTTTTAAAATCTTTAAAATCCTTAACTCTAAATTGACGGTCATCTTAGAATGCTTTTTGCAAAGGTCTTTTACTTGACTTAACTCTTTCGGCGCCAAGTTTAAAATTGTCGATTGGGACTACATTAAGAGAAAAAAAATTAAC
>JAULCE010198745.1:0-11430 GCA_032359355.1 Macoma nasuta | reverse complement strand
GGTCCGATAGGTAGAACTACCGTGGGTGAACCGGGCCCCAGGATTTTAGCCATTAAGATAAATATGTAATCTTGGGCCCTGTAGTGTTGTACTCTCCACCTCGTGCAATGTCTTTCAGGCGCATACTGTCTTCCAAAATTGTAATCAACTCATATAAAACACAACATGATCACTTTTGTGATCAAAACTAACACTTAGACATTGCGATTCTGACCCATCGTTACATTTTCGTTATATGATTCTTACATTTATGAATTTGATCACTATCCTTTTCGGATTAAATAAGGTCAAGTCTCTTTATCTCAAGCTTGTTTCAGTCGAATTCATGCTTTAATCGGACCTAAAATGTATACCAAAACATAGGTATTTGCTTTGTGGAAACGTGTCGACGTTGTGGTGCCTGTTATTACTTGTTTGAAATACCCAAAGCTCAAATTTTATTCAAACTTTGGGTTATTCGAACACTAAAAGTAGTAACAGCGACTTAGACATTACGAGAAACGACGATAACTATACATCATTTTATTTCTTTGAGTAGAATTGTCTTATTTCTCACTTTCTATGTGACTTCATTTTTGTGTCATTTCTTATTATTTACAGGTCATAGTTAAATGCTCAACATCCGTAAATACCACCAACCTTAGTTTCACCTAACTCTAGAGTATTCCATCTAGTTGACAGTTGTAACGTAATCTAGGATAAATGTCCTGAAATTTGATTGATTTATGTGACTAACTTGCGGCATATAACTGTCGTATAGTTAGTCGCGAATCCAGCTAATAAATCACCGTTTGTAAATTATTGCGTATGTTGAAACTTAATTAATGTTCCACGGTGTACTTCAGCTAAACATCCTTAAAAAATCAGTTTGAACAGTCCTCACCATCATTCCAACGCCGCTCTGTCTTAATCGATCTGCTTTGTGTAGCGGTTATTCATCATAAGACCACTCATTGACCGTCTCTAACATTGTACAGGTGTTAAAAGGAAAATATGTCAGGTCAAGCTAAGAACGGTTTGGTTGCAAGAAAGTGAAGTCCCTGATCAGACGCCGTCTTCTTCGGTTGCAACTGGTCCGGGACTTCACTGTTTTACAATATCGACTTGAGTCGCCTATGACGGTGATAGGATTAATAAAACGTTGCTGTGTATTTGTGTTTGTTTTATTTATTGTTGTATTTCTAATGAAAAATTGTGCAAAGCTATGAAACTGTGGCAAAACTTGGTCAGTTCCATTATCGTGTGCGTATGAGATAAACTAACTGTAGATTAAGTTCTTGAGCACTAGTCGCGATTCATCCTAACGTAGTACTGTATAGAACAAATCATCCATTTTCCACAATGTCTGTTACAGTCGTCTGTTTCGGTAGTTACAAAGTGTGTTCTATATAGAAACGTGTAAAAGGGATTCAGCTCCAAGTTGAACTCAAAAACCACGAATAATTGTCTTAAGAATAACAGCTTTTAGAGTCGATACAACTCTTACTCAGTTGTTTATTTACACTGCTTCCAGAATTTTATATGCACTCACAGAGTAACTAGAAATTTCCAGAATAAGAAGTTATAGCAGACAGCGTCTAAACATACATATGGGTGCTCGTTTAAAGAATGGAAGTGCAATGTGCCTTAAGATTTCAATTTCCTACGAAAGCAGAGAATCTGAAACAATGCAACATATGATAAAGTTTTGAATTGATTTACTTCCTTAAAACGAATGCAGTCGCCATTAATTTATGAGATTCAACATTTGTTAACCAAATTAAAATTTGCAAGTCTGTAAGAAATCAAATTACGAGAATCAAGTTCTTGTGTTCTATGTTTATCAAGTCTAGAATTACATAACATGATGGGACATGTTTACAAATGACACGTTAGGTATATTGTAGTTAAACAATATGATGGGTTTCATCTTTCCAGATAATTATTTTGTAATTTCAATTAGATTGAAAAAATCGTTGATTGACCAGATTTTCGCACCATATGTAAAATTTGTTGCTTAAAAATGTGTTGCTTAATTATTCGGTTTAAAGGAAACGTGGAACACGGGCTACAACGAAACTGTTCTGGTAACATATAGTTTTATTTTGTTCAGTGTTTAGGTATGTCCACCCATCATACCTACTGCTCTGCGACTAGAAATATATCCAACCTTATTTAATGCACCAGTGACAATTACCTGTCGCACGGACCACGCATTGAACAATCAGCAATATTGACCAGTGCGTTGTCGTTTGCTGGTTGTGCGTTAGCTGACGTTACTCGTTTTCGAGCCATCGCTATGCAATCGGTTTCAGGGTTTTTTTGTGCATGCCCCAAATGTATGCGGTGCTCAACACCAGACACACAGAGAGCGCGCTGGGTCAACTCCAGACACACACAGAACACACGCTGGGTAAACATTGTACGTTGTTTGGCGGACCGCAGCTTCTAATATTAGCATACCAGGCTGTGCGTTGAGCGTATAGTACATGCATTGGTAACTCGTTCGATTAGTAACACGTTGTGTATTCGGTGGAAATTGTGATTAAAACGCCCTGTATATGTACTGTATGCGCCCTGTACACACACACAAGCGCTAGCAACACACGGTGTATTCATTGTTAACTCGTTCCGCGCGCTAGTAACACGCTGTGCATTCGTTAGAAATTGTAAATTATACGCCCTGTATATGCACTGTATGCGCCATGTACATGCACAAGGCGTTTAAGTGTAGAGATAGTGTTTTTAGTGTTTTAATTCAGTCAAACTATTTGTCATCTTCAAAACTTATGCAAACGAGAGCTATAGACGATCGACAGCGAACTAAAAATTCTTCGACCGGTATTTGTATTTAGATCATTCGTGTTGGCAAAGGGGATTACGTAGTTTTCCTTGTAATTCAGAGAAAATGTATCATTAAAAGAAGCTAAGTATGTATCATCCGTGGTTATACATGTATATTTATTTGCTTACATTCGCTAGAATTTAAACAAGCACAATTTATAGCCTACTAGTATCTACACATTAGTCGGTTTACGCATCTGACAAACTCAAAGAAATTATGTTTGTATATTGATAAGTTTATAGCCACCACATTGAGTGGAATAAAAGTGACATCAGTGTGTTTATGCACATGTAATATATAGTACATGGATTTCATGAGATATTTGAATTATGGTTTAATTAGCCCCAACCATGATATATTTCTACACCAACACACAAGAAAAATATTTTTGAAGTACTAATCACAATGCTTAATGTTTAAAAACTGACACTATCAAAAACTTATAAGACCTTATATTTGTAGCGTTTCTCAAGATAACGCATTATTTCAATAATCTGGTTTCCTTTATCATTATTGAAGTCGTATTTGTTTGAATATGCTAAATAACCACATGCAGCATATTTGAGTTGCACTTCGCTTACAATTTATATTGTTAATGCACATTAAAGGACATGTTACGAATGAATTAATTTATTAAGCTTCAACAACAGACATATTGTGTTTTAAATTTTTTACCTTGAAGCTTCGAGAAAATACATAATTTCCGAAGACTGGTATTTCTGCCAGTGAAGCTTAATTTATTTATTTAAGCGTAACTTGTCCTTCCTTGTTCATGACACCAATATATTATATGCATAATGTTACCTTGAAATGCTTAATGTGATAATTTGACATTTTGAATAATTACGACAATTGTTTTCAGAAACGTACGTTTGTGTAATTGAGGGAACTTGTGACATACTACAAATGTAAGCAACTGTTAGCAAAACTCCATTTAATCCTTGGTTATATATAGTCAGTTTTTACATATTGTCTCTTTAATGATTTGAAGTTAACATTTATGTGTAAGGGTTCGTAAATTTCTCATGGATGAGGTACCCTGAATCTTAACCCGACTATTAGAGGGTTACTCTGTTACAATTACAAGTGGTTTATTGCAATACATGTTTTGTATCATAAACCAAACCAATTAACTTCTGTGCGTGCTCGAACAATTTTGACAATGTCATTGATCACGGGACTTATATCTGAGCGATCTTCATTTCTAAAAATATCTCAAGAATCATCAAACACTAGTATGAAACCAATAAAGCTAACCCTTAGTCTGCTTCAAAATTGGTGTTTGCTCAAAATATGGCTTGCTTCATTTATAAATAACGTCCGATTCTCTTCAATGTTGATGAAGCAATTGTCGGAGTGTAAAATAACTTTGATCAAGATCAGACACTTCTCATTTGCTTGTAAGTAGATATTTTTTTTCGAAAATAACAACACTTGAGTTTTTAAATTCTGGATCTACCTTGGCTATTTAACATGGCTGCCGCGAAACATGTGATACCCATGGTCAAGGTCAAACATTTCACCGGAAAATTGATTGTTTAAAAAGTTATTTCAAGCGAGAATATGTTATAGCAGTTTCTTTTATAAAATTTAACTTTCAAAATTTGTTGACTATGCATCTGTCTTTTGTCATCCAGTACGTTTTTTATTGTAACAACTAGAACTAGGTTATTCAAATGCGAATGCCTAAAGGTATTGTTTTAGTTTGTCCGGTGGCAATAAGTCGTAACTGGAGGTCATAATTGCTAAGACTACTTTCTTGTTACATAATCAGGCTGAGAAATTATAATTAATAGTTAGGAACAGGGAATAGAGATATCGGAAAGTGACTAACCCTTAATAAGGTTATATATCTGAGTGTTCTGTCAGCAAGGCATGTGTTTAAAGTGTAGACTACAACTATAGCAGCAGTCTGAACGGGGTTGTCACAATTTGACTCACTATCCTATTGTTTGAACACACCATTATATTGTAAAATCTGCTTCTCAGCTTTAAGGGTAAATTACAGGAATTATTCAAGGAGACGGAAGACTAGGAATAATTACCATACCTTTTTCCTATATTCATTTTCAATGCGCACATTGAATGACTTTAAACGTATTCAACGTTTTTCTCATAAATACGCCTTATAAAACTTTCAACTTAAATAGGGTACATTGGCTTTTAGATATGGATCATGTCAGATGTATTTGACATAGCTTGCATGCCTTATATTCTACTTTTAAATGCTTATTTTTCAAAATATTTTCAAAATTGATCAATTTTGCGGTTTTGTTTCTTTAACCTTCAACTCCAAATAAACTGTGTGGAAATCATTATTGAAATCATTTTGGGAAATGGAGTCATTCAAATATATAAAAAAAAATCTGTATAAAATTCAATATTTTATTTACATTATTTGAGAAAGTGTTTTAAAATATCACATTTAGAAGAGGGTAAAGTTATTTATCCTTTCATCATACACTTGAATTGTGAATGAGTCTTTAAAAAGCATAATTATGATATTAAAAAAATATATTGGTAAGGTATGTGTACACATGACATTCAATAAAACTACTTGTCAATGATTTTACAGGTGAACGCTGAAGATTTGCAAACTAAGTGCATATATCCATATCTCGGATGTCTGCCTTGCAAGTTTTATGGGTGTATTGCCCTAGAGAATCCTACAATTATTAATGCGTTCAAAAGCAAGTTCCATGTGATTCTTAATTTTGCATTGTTTGAGTCTCTTCAGCCTCACGTTTTGTAAGAATATTGTATTTTGCTTCAAATAGTAGTATGACTAACTCTATACCCCTTGGTGTAGTTAGGTATTTTATTAAAATAAACTTAAGCCATTACTGCATCCTCCTTTTCTAAAACAATCATAATCCCACAGTTATTGTTGGCTGTATTTTTGCTGATTCTGCTAGCTCAAAGATCTAAAACAAAGATTTTTCGTGGGTTATACTCAGTCAAAGCTTTGAATGTATAAGGAAAACATAAGGAATCATTCTGTTAGTGAGTGAAGGATTTTAGTGTTTATTTCAGTACAATCTATAACAATTCTATAGTAAGGGTACCTTTACCTAAATTATGGCTTATTGTCAATCCTTTTGTTTCTTAGTCTGGCCAATACATCAAAAGATAATTTCAACATTCAAAATGTAATTTCATCGAGTAACATTTTTCTGTACGTAGATATTAAAATTTTGAATCGCTGCAACAAATTGTCAAGGAACAAACCAAACCTCAGTATCATTACCATCAAAAACTCGTCCACAGGCCTGAGTATACGGTTTTGGTTTTAAGTAATACCATTATTCTCGAAAATGGCAACCATGTAGTAAAAAAGCAATGTACCACTGTTAGGGATCATGGTATAAAAACACCCTTTCCCTCGAGTCTCTTATGTTTTCGATAGTAATTTATTTTAAAGTTTGAAAGTTCACGTAATAATCATGCAAGTGATAGAAGCATTTTCAACTGAGTGTCCAGAGTGGTTATATGTGGGACTGGGTTCCGATTCATCTGTGTCACTGGTGTCAGATAATGGTAGCTTGCTGCAGGTGACTCATGGGACAAGGGGTACTGTTTTTGTCACAATTATTAGTCTAAAACGAATGATCACTGAATGTTACCGGTTCAGTATGTGAAATAAATGTAACCTTTGTCTGCATTTCTTGACCCGGAATATTCAATGGCATTAAGCATTTTTGTCCGTTGTGTTTTACCTTTAATACAATTTAATACGCCTAGATAGCGTAGACTTAGATGAAACAGCTTCTGGGTCGGCAGTCTGATTAGGGTCTTTACTGTTTGCATGTTTGGTCAGAGTCTATTCTGTCTGTCACGACTCCCATGTGAAATAACTAGTTTGTCTAATAAAAAACGAAACATATTCCAAAGAGATAGAATCTTACCATGAATATTGTATACAGTGACCTCTGTCCTGTGACTAATTCACGATTTGTGAGAATATTTATGAGTTTTACAGCTTTGTGCATTACCTTTAGGCAAACACGTCATATTTTGTGAGAGGATGAGAAATCAAAAACTTTCGATCTAGTTTTTGAAATATGTGAAATATGAGTCATTCTCCTCCTACACTATTAAAAGTATTTGCATAAAACTTTCAACGTTAATTAAACTCGATTTGTCAATGACCGAAACAAAAGAATTTTGTCTGCGATCAGTTTTGCCAAAATTATGGCCGTTTTGTTATACAGTCGAGTCTCGATAGTTCGAAATTGTGGGGACTATTTTTACAAGCCCGAATATATTCGCATTTCGGATGATTCGGACTTGTAAAAATAGCCCCCACATCCATGATATGAGTAAAGAAGTCTATAAAAACGTAATATTGGAATTCGAGTTATCCGATTTTGAACTATCGAGACTCGACTGTATAAACTATTTACATATAGAGAACAATGTATGCGTGTATGCGCGTGCGTGCGTGCGTGCGTGTGTGTGTATGTGTGTGTGTGCTTTTGTGTGTAACCACCTAATACGCTATCAGAAGGAAATGTATCAACTTTTCACAGATGAACGACCTTGATGTGTGGATGATCATTAAGAATTGAACTATGACTGCGATCATTTTATGATGGTTATTGTCCTTTGTAATTTGTACTATTAAACATATAGAAAACAATTATTGTGTATCCAACGACTTCTTCACTTTATAAAGGATTTACATTAAACTTTCACCGATGAACAACCTTGACAGATAAATGACCATATTGAAAAGGAATTTTACTGCGATCATTTTTACTAGAGTTATGACCCTTTATAATGTTTAATATAAAACATATATGATTTATTTTATTTGTCCAACTCCCCCTACAACATTATGAAGATTTGTCTCAATCTTTCACATATATAAAACCTAGATGTGTAAATGGATATTAAAAACATACTTTGGCCGTGAAAATTTGTACTGGAATTATGGTCCTTAGTAAATTTTACTATAAAAAAATATACAGAATAAAGTTGTATGTCCAATTTATCGAACACTAATGATGGAAGTCGCATCACACTTTCACAAATGATCAACATTGACGTTCACATGGTCATTATTTTAATTGCTACCCATATAACCGGAATGATAGCTTTTTTAACTATATAACATATACAGAACATGTTTTGTGTTTCCTCTTATACTTTAGGAAGAAATTCTATCACGAAAGAACAACCTTGATGTGAAGATAGTGATGCAGATAAAGTTTTTACTGCACTGCAAACCTTTTATAGTTACAATTGAATAGAATAAAATATATTAATAAGATTTCTGTGTGGGGCATCCTTGTCCTATGGACACACTTTTAGTTTAGTTCGATCTTTGGGTAATTCGAACAAATATATATAGTCCTCCGGCTTGTACTATATAGTGTTGTCTGAAGACGCAGAAAGGCTTTGAAGACTGGGTGTAATCAATTATACGACACTCACTGAACTATTATACAGCAAAATACATCTCCAATTCATTGTTGTGTCTGACGTTATTTATTTAATGTTCAACCAGATCGTCAAATCTGAAATGCAAGAATAACAGCTCAGACAATGTTTATTTATTCAGGTTCCCTTATTACTGTCTCGATCTATCAATAAATGAAGGTATGCACAATTGTGATGTCTGTGAAACTTAGGCATATTCGTTTTATGTCAAAGCAATAGCTTTTGTGTTAAATAAGTCCATAAATCTTCTTTTTCCCTTTTCTCTGCCCGCTAGGCCATCCATGCCACGCTGAGTAACTTTGCTCACAATCACATCAGCTGACTTGTCACTTAATTTTAGCCAGTAATTTGTTACAACATACGTGTCATTTGACTACGCGCTAGGTCAACTGTTTCCTCAACTACATTCTACCTGTCCATGTTATTCTCTCATTCATTATCTGGCTCTTCGGACTTATTGTGACAAGTCGTAAATATTGCTTACTCATACGGGAATTTCAAGCATCACCCGTGTGGGTGGGAGACACTGAAAAACATCTCAGACATTTCCAGGCTAGAGCGGGAATTGAAACCCGGATCTCTGGATTAGTAGTCCTAGGTTTTACACTTAGACTACCACACCACGCACGCCATCGCGACATAACGTGTTTATATATTTTGCTATATTCCCGGGTCAATATATATCACTAGTGAAATATAGCAATATGACGTAATAGTGAATAGCGGTAAAAATGATCGTTCTAAACAGCTATATAGCGGCGTTATATGTAAAAAATAGAAATGAATTTAAATTCAGGCTGTTATGTTATAAACTGAATACTGGTTTCGTATTCATGAATGATTTAATTTATAAAATTCGTCCATTGAACAAGATATCCCTTGACAAGACTCTTTTTTTGTTTTCAAAAGAATCTGATTATTAATGAGCACTTATGTAAGATCCTCTATATATTATGGGATTGTATCTAGCTTTTCGAAGATTAGATTAACCCAAATATTGTGGGACCTGATCTTGATCCAAACTGTTGCAGAGGTCACAAGCAAGAAGTGTGTTTCAGACAATATTCGGTTCCCATGTGTTTAGACTGAAATATTGATCGAACTATTATTGAACGATTTATGGAGAATTTATATCGCCATTCCTTTTTATCAGTAATCTTGAATGAGAATCTATCAATGTGTACAAATTACATCTGTAAAAGTAAATACAACTTCACAAGCACATTTAAATCTCTGTATCATGATTGAGTCGTAACTTAAAGCTTACTCAACAGCATAGGTGTCAAAGCTTGGGGAACTATTTAAGTTATTTTGAATCACCCTAAGTTGGAATTCAGTTAAATTGAAAGAGTCCCGGTAAGTTCGAAATAACGAGATTCAACTTTTCTTCCATATTTATTTATTTTATTTAGAAGATGGCGCTTAGGTAATCTTCAGAATGATACAAAAGAAACATACGGTAGTTAACTCTGGAATACATTTATACTTTAATCGTCTTTTCACGTAGCATCAACTAGTTCACCTATACTTTTTGTAGTGTTAACACCTTGCAGAACATATATAACTTATATGTTTTGAAGGTTAATCTTTTAACTAATATCATTTCATTACGAACGGAGTGTTGAAAATGAATAGTAGACAACTTTCCATCACGGTATATACTGATCAAATGTTCTAACCCGTCACCTAAGGGCTAGGGTTATGGATGAAGTTTAACTTGTTCTCAATACCAAATGAAATATGTCATGCGAAATTTGTCACTACATCAATATATAAGGACTAACTTTGTTGTAAAAATGATATCCAAAACATGTCTAAGCGTCGCTTAGGGTTGGGTGAACGTAACGTAACGCGACGTCCGACGTTTAAAACGTAACCATGAAAACTAACTTTTCTTTCTGAAATTTAATGCAAATTACGTTAGTAAATAATTATGTACATATTTTAGGACATTTTAATGATACATGATCAGTACAATCGTAAATATCGTACTGGCGTGTCGTCTAGTGGCATCCCTACAACACGTGTACGTTTTCGTCGGTCGTCATCCGCACCATATTTCCTAAATATGTGAGGGTTAGAACATTGGATGAGTGTACATGCTTGAGACTTAGTTCTTTACGTTACAATACCACCAAAATGTTACGTGTTAGTCATCAATCAATTTAAGTGACATAATTATATGAAACGTGTTAAATAAATTTTCAACAGTTAACAAATTAATGTATATTTTGTTAGTCCGACAAATTACTAAATATTATATCAGACCCGACGGAATTTAAATGTTTAGTCCGCGTTTTTTCAGTCATGTGTATTACTGGTCTGATAAACTACAATGCAAACCAATAACATTGAGTTATTTTGTTATTCTCTCATATATCAGAGTTCAGCTGCCTCCTGCTCATATGGCTAGGTTTACTGGTCAATTAATTTTTTTGCATCATATCAGGTCCTTCAATCTGTGCTGCCTGTTCTAGACAACTGTTGTTATTGACCATCAACGGTCAACGAAATATATTGTTATTATACAATGATAAACAAGGTTTGTTTCAAAATATTTAATAGCACGGTATACGATAATTGTACCCGTTTAAACCCAGACAAAGTGTCTCTCTATATAAGATTGCACTGAACACACTTAGGCTAAAGGAAGTCAATCCGCAAAGTTGTTTTTACAATATGTGATTCTACAAAAGCTTGATTTTATTTATTTCATTACGGATCTAAAGTGTAAATCGAGACACAACCCATATGTAAGAACCCTTGCCATCCCTGGTTCAACATCTTCATTTATGAAATGTTATACAATAAAATTATGTTAAGAACGACGTGAATGAATTTGATAAAGTGCCTATTCAAATGTAAAATGTGCATGTCGTAATTAACGACTGGATAATGTGGGAATCCCACGCAAACGGTAACATTAGATATAGTCAGTTGAAAATCCATGATTCAAGAGTACAACCATGCTCATTGCGGTTTGTAATTATTACTCCATGAAAGGAATTTTGCAAAGACTAAGTTATTTGAATGATAACTATTTAAAACGAGTGTCGAAATTTAGCTAGTGCTATCAAAATAAAAAAATAGCAAAGTTTTTATAATCGGATAACAAAATGTTTTCGTAACGAAATTTTAAGATGAAATGACTGTACTTTGTCTGT
>JAULCE010198634.1:0-11430 GCA_032359355.1 Macoma nasuta | reverse complement strand
ATTGTACTTCGTTTTGGCCTAGTCAATGTAGATATGCTTAGTTTTTCAAAATTCCAACAGAGGAAGTGGCAACTGACTGTTCAACCTTATAATGCAAGGATAGACCAATAATGAGTTTGACAAACCCTTAAACATTGATCAAGTCATTTTACAAGAGCACAAATGGGCATTGGCGCAAGGTGTGAAAAGTTTTATGAGTCACAAACGTTACCGGCTGCCACAATCAAGTTGTTATGTCAAAAAACAATGTAATGGCACCGATTCAAACTTGAGGCATTGCATTTTCGGAATCATCGTATTTTTTAACTTTTTATTTTTTTCTACATATTAATGTGCTTGAAGAGGACGGGACCATGATTCAAATTCCAATGAAAACGTGATTTCAAATGACAGCTATTTAACTGTATTATTTATATTTATGTTATTACTTACCAGACCAAACTGGGCGGGGACTGCATAAACACCTATCAAACTCATTTGAGTCATATTGGACTGAACATTTGGCAGAATACCACATCAAAATGATCCATGCGGGATTTTGCACCTATGTTTGTAAGTCTAGTGATGGATATGTGGCTCCAAACTGCAGTCCATGCTTTTTCAAGTCCAGTTGATTATAGCTATATTGTGCCTATTTCACAGATGAGCAGTGCCTGATCAACATTGCCCCCACATCCTGAGGGGATTCCAGGCTAAAGGGGCGATACATCCAGAGACAGATGGTGCCTTACTGATGGCGGTTGTGATAAGCAGTGATTCTAACTCAACAATGAATGTTTGTTTTTTGGTTTTCATCACTGGGCCAACATTTCAGTCACTCCGCGATGTCCAGCTAATTACATACTGAAGTGGATGCGATGCACTCGCCTACACATGCAGGCTGTTAAAACGACCAACCTATCACAAGCTAACTGGAAGGTTATAATTTGCCTAAGGCAGGGATATATACCAGAGCAGTGACGATTCGTTTATGATTACACACCTACACTTTTCATGGTATCCATGGCAGTCTAATAATCTTACTAATTCATATGCACCTCAAGTTTCTTGGCACCTATTGTATATATGCTACATGAGTGAATTAACTGATACTTAACATCAGGGCTGTAGAAATTTTGAAATCCAAATCGGTCCGGCAGGCAAATCCCTCCAAGGAAACTTATGAAGTGTGTCCCTTCATGGTTCGCTTACCCTGCACCTACACATGTTTTGATAGCGCATGATAGCTGTGAACTTCAGTGACACCACTCGGACCGATTACGGATTACCGCCTGCGGTCATTGTTTAATCTCCAGACACTTTTATTGGGGTTTATTTGGTAGTCCAAACAATAGAGTAATCTGTGAGAGTTGTAGTATTTAGAAACACACCCATTATGGTCGTTTTTAACCAAATTTCCGGACCGATTTTTTCACCAATTTCTGATTTGAAAACCGGTCTGAGAAAGTCAAAATCGGACTAAACCGGCAATTTATCGGACTTCTACAGCCCTGCTTAACATCTAATACCTTATCTATATGGTCTTTGAGTGACTGAGTATATCCATCACTATTTGTCACATTTGTGCAATACCTCAATATCTCCTTCTTTATTTCATTGCACTTATTGAAATCTTGCACTAAGGTGACGATCGATTCCACGAGACACAAATTAAACATCTACCTATTCCATATAATGCTTTTTACGGTATGTGCAAAAGCCTTCCGGTTGGTCTGCGGTAGGTCAGTAGTTCTACCCAGTTGTCCATCTGTGCAACACAGGTGGATTTCTGGGGTCTTCCTCCACTAGTAATTAGCCGGTCGTCACAAAATGACTGAAATACATTCGAAGCGACATAAAACCCAACGAAAGCAAACAAACAAACACAATCCATATAATGCTGTTCCATGATGGACTAGACCATCCCTATCCATGTGGGTCCTAAAAGACTAAACACCAACCTATTTCAAATGGTTCCTGAGAGACTAAGGACCGACTTAATTAGAGACTAATTACAAATTTTCGGGAAGGATTCATCAAGGCCTATACATAACCATGTCCATTTGGGTCCTCTCTCTTGTGAGACTATTAAAACAGCCTATTCCAAATGCTTCATTAAAGACTAAACACCAAACTTATCTAAATGGTTTCTAAATAATTAACACCAACATTAAATACAATATACAAATGGTCCCTGAAAGATTAAAACAATCCATATCCAGATGTTTAATGCGAGACTAAACACCAAACATATTCAACTTATTTTAATGGTTCCTGAGAGTTTTATCAGCAACATTATAAAACTGGTTCATGAAAGACTTTACACCTAACTAATTCAAATTGACCATGAAGTTCTTAAAACAGCATTTTTTAAATTAAACACCAAGTATTTGAAAATGGTTCCTAAGAATCTTAAACAAATCTTACCAGTTACTTATGTTTAAGACTAAACACCAAATTCATGAGAGACAGTCACCAGCCTTGTCAAAATGATTCATGAGAATCTTTACACCAACATTATACAAATGGATCCTGAGAAACTAAAAACAAACCATATCCTTATGACTAGTGTGAGAATAAAGACCAACCATATCCAGTTGATTATTTAAAGAATAAATGAATGTGATTAAAGACCAACCATATCCAGTTGATTATTTAAAGAATAAATGAAAACTAATTTAAATGACTCCCTGAAATACTTAATTAACACCAGTCTTGAGGTTGAACACTTACCTTTACAAATTGGTTCCTGACAGAACAAAAAACTAACCCCATCCTGCAGAGAGAGTGAACACAAAACCTTACAGAGACCAAACACTTGCATGAGAGACTAAACACCATCATTATCTACATTGGTTCCTGACAGTGTCAACATAAAAATCGTTCCCAGAAGACTAAAACCCATCCTTACCCAGATGGTTAAAGTGAGACAAAATTCAAACCTACTAATGAAATATTAAACAACAATGTAGTTCAAAAGTTTCATAAAAGACTAAACACCATCAATCAATTTCAAATTGTTCCAGATGGATTAAATATCAGCCCTATCCAAATGGTTATAAGAGTCTAAACAACAGTTTAATGCAACTGAACAAAGAAAGATGAAATAACTGATCCAAACTGCTTTATTGGACTATACATCATTATCCAAATAGTTTCTGAGAGACTAAATGCACATCTTATCTAACTGGTTCCAGAGAGACAGAAACTGAATACCAAACTTATCAAAATGTGTCCGAGGGGGCTTAACAACAGCCTAAACCAAATAGATACTGAAATATTAAAGCAGACATTATCCCCAGTGGTTGCGGAAATAATAAAGCACTAATCCTATTCAAGTAGATAAGAAGGTCTTGCAGGACATACCACATACAAAACAAACCACCCGAACAGCACAGAAACAACTTACTTTCTCAGTACATTCATACACGCGCGCAAATGCATATACACGCGAGCCCAAACATACGCTACATATAGAAGACACACATGGACAAAAAACAGACATAAATCTAGGGTGAAGATAGGAAAACCGCCTTGGAACGGTCAGTGGAAACACGCCACTGGGGGTTTAAACCGGTTTAGGGGCGCCCAACCTCACTCTTATCACATCATCACCCCATCAGACCAGAAAATATAAACTAAATCAGGAGAATGTTATAGGGATATAAATATTATTTCCCTCGATCACTGAGGTGTTGTCGGGCTCTCTTTTTTAAATGAGTCAAAATTGCTTCCGGTAGTCAAGGGGTTAAGGGTTAAGTCGGATAAAGTTGAACGCACAGTAGCTGGAATAACTCACCTAATTTGTAATATCAAACAGCTATACATGTAATGCCAATTAAACAAATTATAGGCTGATTTTTGAAGTCACTGAAATACAGATTTAGCAACAAAATCAAAAACAAATAATCACAATACATTAACAGCACAAGCAACGACGTGGATCATTGCTTTTTTTTGCAATATCGACAAACAAATATCAGACATATTTTCCTTTTCAGATCAGATTCCAAGATTTAGGAAGCTTATTTCTTTTACAAAAGTTATGACTATCAATAAACCCTTACATTCGTGTTGAAACTATTTTTATCACATAAAGAAGTATCTGGGTATCTGGGAGTGATATTAAGCCATGACATAAGTATCGTACTTCAAGAATTGGAATAACTATGCAAATAAGCTTGCTTGAAACCGAACGCTCTAACGTCAAAACGAGGGACCATCTGTTGACGTTGCAAGTTACGTCATCACCGTCAGAGAATTGTTATGACGTCGTGTTCTTAGTTCGGCTTTTAACAGTAAAGTCGTCATAATTTATTGAAATTGGGTTTTTACGATAAAGACAATCTTACATTCGCATTTATTCATGACCTTTTTATGACCTAAGATTGCTTTGTATGATTTCAGACAACTCGTTTTATAAATATGATAATGAATTAACACTCAAGTTAGATTCTCTATATATAGAGTGTATTTGCACCCACTGAACATCGATACCTTATGGCCAGAAATCGTAACAGTGTCAACAAGTTCAGCGAATATAATGAATATTTCACGCGGATAGCTAGTCACTTGTCTTAAGACATACACTGCTGGCAGTACATTTCCGCCAACTTACTTACAGACTGACCGCAATCATGTGTCTATTGCATACGACTTGTCACTTGCAATTCATAACATGTCGTTATTGTGTGGGTTAACGAGGGTTAACCCACGTTCGTATTAGCCTTAAACATAATATTTTGCATAGTAGATATGTATTGATGTATGCCAAACAGAGTCGCGTGTATTTCTTAAATTCAAACAATGTGTAAAGGGGCCGTATTTAACGATCATCTCAACAAATGTTATTTTCTAATTGCGTATATACGACAAAACTGCGCCGATTTTTCATTTTTTAGATCAAAACATATTGTGCTACATCAAACCGGCGTGCCAAGTTGTATCTGATAAAGAGATCGACCGATTTCTCTCAAGGACAGAACAATATATTTTTGAAATCATAAAAAGATGACAATATTAGTTGATGGCGGAATTTGATTGTAAAACACGATAACATGACACAGTCGCCCACTCTTGAAAATACTTACAAGAAACTCGTTCGGCGATCGAGAACATGCAACTAGGTCAATGGTGGAGTTCCTTATCAGAAACCGCCTTACAAAACCAGCGTCTGATCAGACACTTCATTTTTTGCTAAAAGAACTCATTATAACCGAATATTTAAAATTTGACGCCGAAATAGTAAAACCAATTGTTCTGTTTATGCTCAGCTCAATTTTTCTGAAAATCTCGGCGACTGATCGAATTAATCGTTGCTCTAAACTTATTCGATACATTCACCCAACGGAAAAATTGAGCAAAAGAGTCAATCAGGAGGCGTACTTTCTGGCTGTAGCATAACGTTTTCCTCCACAAGATATTTGTAGACCGATACAAAAGGAAAGAATCTGATGAAAACAATAAAAATCTAGGCAAAAGAAAAAAATCATTAATTTTCTTTTGTTAAATGTATTGGAATTATCATAGCAAATGTAGCAAATGCTCGTTACGAGCAAATGCTTCATTTCCTACAAAGTTTTCAAAAGCCGACAGTTACAGAGGCGCTAAAGGACGCTTCTTGTGGAAGAAAGTGATAGGGGTTATGGCAATAGTAGGCAGACACAAGACTAGCACTATGTTTAATATACATAAAGCGAAAAACACTACAAATAAAAAATCCCATAAATGTGGAAAAAGGTTTGGCTTTATCTTCGTTGAAACATTATTACCGTAATTATGCTGCTTAACTTCTCGGCTGCTTATATTCACGTCTGCTTAATTTTTCAAACCTTGTGCATTTTTGGCATATCTATTGTTTGAGTGTCAAACTGATTGGGACCACGATCAGACTAGTCCTGATCCAAAATGTTTGAACATATTACTTTAACCGTGATAACCATGACAAAAGTTAAAGTTAAGATATCATAACTTTTTGCACGATGCCTTACAAAACTGCTACAGGACATATACTAAATATTGTTCCTAGACAATTTTCAGTGTAAACAAAAGGCTTATCGCTGTGCTGGAAGCTGACCGATGACGCCTGTCAAACTCGATATGAAAGAAGTGACTACCTTAATACATCAATACCGATGCAGTTCGAAATGCTCGTGATCTACACCAACTTTGCAAATAATATTGAAATTGCAACCATGTGAAACACATTTCAATCTTAAGATTTAATTCTTTTTGGCTTGGTTTTCATCAAAATACAAATGCTTACATAACCACTCACTACTGTGTGAATTTCGACACTTCTTGTAATCAAAGCTCAAAGAAGACAAGATTATATATTTATATTATTTGCAATTCGGTTGCGTTTTAATAGCATTTAAATGGGGCGACAGTGTGCTCCCACTGACTCAAAAGCAATCAACCTTAGATATTTCGATTGCATTTCAACCCACCATGTTGTTGTTTTATCCTTGAATAGTGACTTACAACAACAACGTCATGTTCACATCTGTATCCTTTAGACTGTAGTGTTTACTGAATATAAATCCTATCAAAGAGCATACTCCCTGTAGACGAGAATTACACCGATGCACCTTCCCGTGTAAGATTTTATTTCCAAGCGTTTTTACATAAATTGGCATCGTATCTATTGATTGACTCCTCGCTTATCCCTTTACCTCATATACTATTGTTAGACTCACCCTCAAAGCGTCTGATTAAAAGGAAGAATATCTACTGACTAGGAACAGGCTTAATTTAAATGATTTTGAAACAATTATGGGAAATTGGGCATTGGCTCATTATGAAGAGGCGTCAAAATGTAAAGGGTAAATTGCATATTTAAGTCTAATATGCTATTAAATAGGGTTTAACAAGATTATGTCACAAGAGGATGAAGCCGAACCTTGACATAACAATTGTCGTGAATGTATTGCAAAATGAAAGTTTTCACCCTTACCATGCTACTTCAATTAATGGCTTCTGAAATTGTACCTTGATTGATATTTCAACCATCATAGTTTCTCTTCTTGTTTGTGCAAAACTAATGTATACGTATCAAACGCTTGGAAAATGTCACATACGTTGTTTTAGAAGACAACCGCCTGACTGAATGATTTTGTAACAGGGGGTTGTATTCATTTTTATCCCTAATGTGGTAGCTTGACCAGATAGTTCAAGGAACTTATTTACCTTATCCTTTATCGAATTGTTGTGGAAATAATTGAGCTTACAAAGTATGATCGAGTAAGAAATGAAGGTTATTAAGTGAACCTTTACCATATTAATCGCGACTATATTAACGCGGTGTCTCGTCCAAACCTAAGCTTTTTGACACTCACACAATATTTTCTCAACATTGAAAAAACACAAGCAAGGTTCATAAATAAAGTAAACGGCAATTTGAAGAGCCGACAAAAATAGCAGCATTATAAGGAATCACAATTGTTAGACTGATTCGTGTGGCCATCCATATGTCACGGAAAGCTAGTTTGGGGCTCCGTGTAAAATGTGTTATTGTAGCCGACAGTTTGATTCCATTATATTCCTCAAATTGAGTTGCAGGCTTAATTCATGCTATAGTATGGAAAATTGCATGTATACTTTAAGTCCTTTTTCGCCAATCTATCGCCAAATCATGCAAATTGACTTTTATATGTGATAATGTTAGGTATCTTAAAAAAACACACGAATATCCTGCTCTGTGGCAAATAGGTACGTATTTGACTTTTTAAGAGGTCGTTGGTGTTCGTCAAAAGACACGTATCTGACATTTTTGTATATGACACATACGTGAATTTAGAAGATCTTCGGTGCTCTACTAAAATCACGTTAATGCCATTTTAGAAAACATTGGCAAGTAGGTGTTTTCGAAATAAAAACGACTATATGTGGTGTGTTTTTACAACTTACGAACCGATATCAGTATGTATAAATGTACAATCCTTTTAATATCTAAAATAATAACTTGTTCTGGATTAAATATTGTAACGAAACAAAATAACTGAAAAAACAAACATTGGGACTTCATTTTGTTGTAAAAATAAATCCCTAATCAGAAACCGCCTTCTAAGGACGTGTCTGATCTTGGACTTCATTTTTTTGATATGCCGATTTGAGTCGCCTTTGGCGATGAAAGGGTAAAGCATAATAATATCTACCGTTTGCTTTTTGCCAATAATAGTCGACACTCATTATGTCGTATTTTGCAGCAAATGCTCCATTTTCCACAATGAACTCAATAGTTATCTACCATAGAGGCGTCAAAAGGCGAATATATGAAGTAAATGGTTAGATAACATGAATTGAAGACTTCAAGAAACTACTGCATTGCTAAAAAACTTACAATCATATTCGGTCTATATCGTACGTAGTGTTGCTCCACGACTCGTTCCCATCCAAACTTCTTTGTATGCTCGGGAAGAAATTTATTTAATATAGAGCGTACAGGATAAATAAAGATAAGACAGATGAGCTTATGGACCGCAGGAAAAATTGTTACATTTGTAGCGTGCTAATGATTCCCTGATGCTTCTTTCACGCTGCCAATTATCTAGTCCTTTTATAGCGACACAATTATTCCAGTTCGTTTGTTTGGCGCAATGAAATTGATTTGTGTCACGGTCAATGTTTCCTATCCGTATAATTTAAATGAACAACTAACTAGAAGTAGCAAAACACAACTTCGGCAGTCTCCACGGAGTCTCTATATAATTATATATACAGTTGATTCTCATTATATCGAGGTCGGTGTACCAATGTGTCATATAAACTCTTTGAATATGCTATTTTATCACTATTCGACAATGAAAACATCTTATGAAAAAGAATAATATAAAGGTGAAATTAATCAAATATTGAACAGTTTTGAAACATTTTGGAAATGGAAGCATTTGCCCATAATGTAATGTATTTCAAATACTATTTTCAAAAGCCGTTCAATGACGTTTCTATTAGGTTAAGGGTAAGGCATGTTCATAAGACAATATCCGTGTGAACAGAATAAGTGTAGGAACCGCATGAAGTTAATTGCTCATATAAATATGTCTCTTCACCCCGTACCCAATAGAAACGCATTTTCACACCGCTGTAGTTGAAAACAATGTAGGAGATGGAGCATTTACTCATAATGAGCAAATGCTCTATCCTCAACAATATTTTCAAAACCATATAAAATTAACAATGTTTATAAGGTAAATGTTTACTTTTGGTTAGTAATATACACAGGTATAACCAGATCGTTTATGATCAATGGACAAGCGACGCTTCCTGTTCCGCCGAAAAACGGCACATCTGTCATTTATCAAACATTCTAACATGCGACTTTGTCACTATAAACAAAGAACACATTTAGCGTTGTTGATTCAGCACGTAATGACATCATTTTAACCGCATAGCGTTAGCATTTACTACGCGACAGAAACTAATATAGCGACAATACTCTCTAAAACAACTGATTTATCATGTTAGAATAAAAGTAATAAATGCATTGCCGTTGTTGGTCGTCTGGTAAATCATGGTTTGTCGTTTGTATGCGTGTATTTGAACCACTCGGGCTAAAGCCCTTGTGATTTATTACTACGGATCTGAACTCCGAACTATGATTTACCAGACGATCAACAACGGAATATTATTTATTATTTCTTAAGCATACTGCGTGGGCATATAAGTAAACCACAATGCTGCTGATTGTGATAAGTCAAGATAAATGCAACCAGTTACCGCCTACAAGATAGATCTTATTTCAGAGCACAATTGCTGATCAAAAGTTCGCATATTTGGAAATGAATTCATGATACCTCTAAAATATAGCAAAAAGTGCATAAGCAGTCATTCAAATCGTACGCATCGTTGGTCCTTACAATAGGAAATTGCTGAATGCAGAAAGAAGTTAATGCAGAAAGCTGTCAAACGAGCTATCTGAGATAGGTGATCGCTCAATAGAGAATGAAAGTAATGTATTAAGCAACCATCTGTAATTAACGTCGTTACAATGCCTTATTTGGAGGCTACCCAAGACAGCTTTTTAAGTGAAGTGATTTATGTGAGGGGCTGGTTCATATGATGCTACTTAAAGAATGTAGCAACGTGTTATGACTTTGGAATGATGATCGTCTGGTGTATTGTAATATTGACGCGCAGTATATTTAAAGATGTGGAAAATATAATATGTTTATTTTCCGAGCTAAAGCTGCATTAACAGCAAATTACGTTGGCGAAAGTACAGCCATGATGTAGAATTTACTGGAATGTTTTGAAATATGTAGTAACTATTACTATGACCTTATCAAAACAAGTAACAGGCGTACATGTTTTGCTTATTGACTTTTGTGAACAACGAAACAGGCTTCTAAAGCATATTTTTGCCTTTGTCAAAAACATCGGAATATAACTATTTCTCTAAACGTTCATTCTACATGGATATGGTTATTACTACCACTATGTACCGCTTTCACAGAAGTGCATTTCGTGATATCCATTAGAAACACTCTTTCTAAATGGCTTTTAGAGAAGTATGAGTGGTTGGATAAGACGTATAAAATCACAGAAACAAGGCCATAAGATAAATTCGAATAGCCACCATGTCACAATAAATAAATCAGACTTTACTTTGATATACATAAAACGTATACGTTGATAGAATATTGTTTTAGACAAGATTATAAGAATAATAATAATAGCTAGAGAAAAATGTTTAAACAATCTGATGACCCCTATCTGTTTTCTTTATGATAACAAACTTCATGAATCGTGTTAAGCTTTGCTGTTTGATCATATCTTAACTCTAAGCATGCTACGAGTTTTGTCGTCTGCACAAAATGACGTCTACATCATTTTAAAATCATCCGATGTTTTTCAAATTTGGTGAACCCATTATCTGAAGGTAATACAGAGTTTTCCGGGATTTGATCTGCATCAAAGCTGTTTGAATTATCTCCATAGTCGGGAACAGCAGGATAAAACTGATAACGGATGTAAGCAGCACATGGTTACAGACTACGATTCAGTGAGTGTTTATTTTACATACGTTTTAGGCGATGTGTAGCTAATAAAACATGGTTGAGTATGAATTCAAAGTTCAGTAAATTCACTTCGCCATCTATAAGTCACGTTATGCTTATCGGGGTGTCCGTATTTAGTTCATTACTGTACCTAACCATTCTAATTAGCTGTAATCTTTCTCGGCGAGTTGTACGGACTAAGTTATTTTATATTAACGTATTTAAGGCCTCGATACCACAAACTCATTTGAAGACGGCTCTAAACTCCGATCATAATGTTAAAAGCTGGGACCATTCTCGAGTTTCAACTATGAGAATAAATGATGAGTATCGTGATAGGGTGTTGCAGCAAGCACCACTACTAAGAAAAGACCAGGCTTGGCTTTCACAAAGCGACTCGAGTCGAGCTCGTGCTCAAACTCAAAATTTCAATCTTAGGTATTGTGCTCAATTT
>JAULCE010198523.1:0-11433 GCA_032359355.1 Macoma nasuta | reverse complement strand
AAAATAGAGATATCTGCATTTGAAATTTTCACTTAAGTTTGAGATTTTCCTTAGGAGCTTTATGAATACCGCCCCTGCTTTATTCAGTTCTTGATTCAATCTAGTGATATGCCCTTGGCCAATGCTAGAACTTAAACATTTCGGCGCCAAATTTAAATTGTCGATTGGGACTACTTTAAAATAAAACATTTTAACGAAATAAATCGAAGAAACGATTGAATAAACTTTGATTTTTTTCCGAAACTGTTAACACGCCATTGGTTGCAAAAAGTGCAGTCCCAGATCAGACGCCGCCATTATAGGCGGAGTCTGATCTGAGGCTTCACTTTTTGCAACGGCGCATTTAGGCGACTCCGGCCGTGAAAGGGTTAACCAATTACACATAAAATAAGTGATAACACTGCGACCGTCATTTTTCCTTATGAATGAAGACAAAACTATAGACAAAACGATTTATTTGTACAAAGAGACAAATAAGGATTTATCGAATGAAAAAAATGAATATTTTGACTGGCAATGTCCTCTAAACGGCAATGTTGATGATGTTTGCAAACAGTTAGCTGAAAACATTATTGAGCACGTAAATAAATTAATTTCTTTTAAACTTTTCACTACTTACCCCGAACCATAGTGTCATATGCGAACACCTTAGATCCGGATGAGACGCCGAGTAGCGACCATCTTAAACCTACTGTTACGAACAAAGCTAAACGACTTCGTCAAGTATAAAAATATGAGGACTAAGGTAATATGAAAAGGCATGCAAAACAATTCTGTTTAGCTCAATTGAAGTGTCATCAGTACAGCTAAATACGAAAGATAAAAGGGGATTCTGGATTTCGTTAAACATTTTGATTGTTCAGCCAATAAACCAGCTCTGTGCAGTACCTCTACAGATGGAAGCGCAGTATGTTTTATTTCTGACCATAAGCTGAAGTGTTTTTGCATCTTTATCACCAACAAATGACGAAACGCTTAAACTAAAAACTCATAACAATCTGACTGCTATCTATGTTATTGCATAAGAAGATATTATTCCTACACTTGATGTAAACAAACGAATGCCAGATAAAACAACATCATGAAACAAGAGATCATGGTATATTACAATGCACAATCTAACACGGGATAAACGGTCATATTCTTCAGTAAACGAGTTTATTTACTGTGAAAACTGGCAGTTTCTCTCATAACCCATTTGATAGTAAACTTAAAACAGGGCGATCTATAACCATTGGGCCTTTTCAGATTGGTAGTTGTCCAATGTGACAACGTCAAATTCCCGAGAGAAAAAACAGAGAGCCACTCAGTAACGTCCGCACATATCCGCCATTATTTTTATTAAAAATAGGTAGATACGTTTTCTAACTAGATCTACTGGTGCAGTTAACATATGTTTGCAAAATCCCAATAAGCTATATAGTTATATATTTCAAGGCAAACAAATTTCTTCACAGACGTCTCCTGTCCCAAGCATATGATAGCTATTTGATAAGTAGCATATTAAAAGGGATCAGAAAAACTCATGTGCATTTTCGTAATTACTTAAGTTTTTATGTGGCGAAAATGCACGTAAATTTTGATGTCACATATTGTTCACCGTAGCGGCGAAATTCTTACAACATCGTGACGTCATTCAAATGACGTCGTATCTAATATCGGTGTGAATATAAAAATACCCTACGATCAATGTTGTTTGGAACCAGATTGTATCGTCTAAAATCGATGAAATCGACATTTTCCAATGGCTCAGGTACAAGGTAAGCATTTTTTTGTCTTTTACTCTTACTTTTACAGTAGTTTAGGGCGACAAACTGATGGAAGCAGCTGTAATTTTGTTTGACCTTCATTTCACGACAGTGCCTGGTATTACAAAACGGTTCGAGTGTAACACGTTTGGAATGATAGAAATAATTCCCATTAAAGACCGGATGTGGCGTTTGGAACATGTATTAAATCCAATATTAATCGCCACAGTATGTAAACTCCGGTGTATCCCATCCGGAAGCTGCTATCAGCGAATCGATAACTTTTAGATATTGACCCTTACGGATGGATACAGGTGACTTTCACCAGTAAGTTTTCACTTCGTTTAAGATGCGTTCAATACCAGGGACACTTACTATAATGCTGATACATTTTTGAAACCTAAAACATATCTCTTCGATCATTATTTTGATAAAAAACACGAAATCTTTGACATGATCCGCGTTGTGTATGAAGTAAAAATTGCAGACCTGTGCTTCAAACAATTATCGCAAATACCGCCCATGCAAGCTTTTTCTCACCACGAACGATATACTCGTAAATGGCAATATGAATCAACTTTCCACCTGAACAATTTAATGCACCATGGGAGTTTACAAGTTTCACACCAAATTCTATCATAAATAGCTCTGACCCAATTTCTCCGACTGTATGACTAGCTGCAATACAACTGTATAACTAGCTGTAATTTATCATAAAACAACTGTGCTGATGTCCCTCTAGAATATTGATTGTATCAACGCATATATTTTCGAATATCTACACATTCGACTTAATGCCAGCACAGATTTAAATGGAAGCAAGATGACCACGATGGTCCTTTATTGCTCACCTGATGAAAGGGTTACAAAAGAACCATTGTATATACTCTTTATGATACAGATTTATAAGGAAAATTGGCCACGCCCCTGACACCCATGTTTTTGACATATCATAATTCTTTGAACAACTTTGGTAGAGGTCAACTTAAGGATCATTTCTGTGAAATTAATTTGAAAAAAATAATGGACCAGTAGTTTTGGAGAAAAAGATTTCCAATGTTTTCTATATATAGCCATATAAGGAAAACTTAACCGTCCCTGGCGGCCATGTGTTTTGAAATATCATCATGATTTGAACAAAATTGGTAGAGGTCCACCTAAACACTATTTCTACCAAATATTATTCAAATCTGGCCAGCTGTTTAAGAGAATATTTTCAAAGTTTTCTATATAGGAATTTTCCAAATCATTTCCCAAACCACTGGCGTCCATGTTTTTATGAGATTCCATCATGATTTGAACAATCTTGGCAGAGGGCCACCCTAAACACTATTGCATGCTGCCAAATATCATTGAATTCTGATCAGAGGTTTTTGAGAAGATTTTATAAGTTTTTCACTTTGGATGCCATGGAAGGACATACGTGACAACACAACACACGATGACATACGCCGAACACAGGACTATCGCAAAAGCTCACCTAGGCACTCTGTAAGTCTACTCAATATAAGTGAGTTAACAAAACATCCACGTGCCTCCGTATAGCCGGTAACTAAATACGTATTATCTGATACTATCAAGGCCAGAAACAATGGACTATCGGCACTTGCAAATGGTGTAGACCAGCATTATACTGAAAATACCGCGATTGATTAGGTTCAACGGACAAGTTACAGTTTGCTGTGATGAGTGTCGAAGAATTTAGACCCTGATCAGACGCCATGTCTTCTCCGCGGTAGCTTGTATTGGTTTATACTGGTTGCAAAGTTCTATTTTTCTTACCAGTGTCAACCAATTTAGACAAGGGCGTAACCTTTTTTTAAATCAGGGGCGTTCTGTGCATGTGCCCTTAAATGCACACGTCACTCCCTTAAGAATTAATTGATGTAAAATGGGCCAACTGCCGAAAGCGTTAGCCAATAAACGTCGCGTTTCAGACCCCTTTAAATTTACGCGTGGACGTTTTTCAGCGGTAGCTATACGTTATCAGTATTGACCTACATATTCCTTAAAAACGGTGTTTTCGTTGACTAATGGTCCTGACTGGCTTACAACTCTATTAACTTTGGAAATTGACTTGATTTTAAGCTATATTAATCAGAGATATAGTCTGTTTATTTTGCACTGAAGTAAAACAGACTATATTAACGGTAGCCATCTACTCATTTACGCAATCTAGGTCAATATTTATAGGCCGATATTCTCGTAATTGAGCATTAGATAGACAGTGCCTCGATTCAAAACTGAAGTTTGGACATTGATTGACCGACACATGTCAGTGTAACACTTCAATTCCTTAATACTTGTGGAAATATTGGGTCGGGAACTTTCCGAATTTCATCTTACCTCATGTGACGCCATAATTGGTGATTAAAAAATCAACACAATTATGAGAGTGAATAATATTTTAATGACATAAGAACACCTGCATCAAATATTTACACACCTTAAAATTTGAGGACATCCATTTTGTCCTACACCATATAAACAGAGCAATGACTAACACGGCATATTATCATAATCTCTAATTTATTAATTTAATTTTTCACCAGTTGTATTGAAGAAAATCATGCTTATTATAGTAATTCTATATCTACAAGTATACAGGCAATAGCTTGCTGTATAAACATGAAAAAATAAGTTCCATTTAATTTCATAAATACGCTTACTATCTTGAAATCTAAAAAATTAAAAATAGAACAATACATATACAATGCATTAAGCTTCCATTGGAGGTAATTCAAACATATGCAACCAGCACATACAATCTCCTTTTTTGAGCAGCAATCCGATTTAAAAGCAACTAACACTTTTTGTTTTACAAAACTAATAGATGAAATTTAGATATGTTTTGTAAAATTGAAATTTCCTTGTATGTATTTTCTGAAATGCAAATCTGGAAACTTATTTCTATGGTCATTTCAAGAAATTCATATTAAGGATTGGTTGTCTCTTGATGGTCAGGTCCTCTGACCTGCAATTAAACCCAAGCGACACGTATAAAAATCAAACAACAACAACATCTTACTGAGTTTGATTTTGGCTGAAACGGCGCCAGTTTGGCTCCACTTTTTCTGATTCGGCGAAAGTGATGGCACAAGAATCAAGGCCCTGACCATTGTTGTTGTTGAAAATGAGCCGCAACGGAATTTATTAGCGCAATTAGGGGAATGCTTAGTATCTTAAAGAGAAAATATCACCAATGTATATACCTTTGTGGTGGTATATGATGGGCCGGACTAAAATTCAGTGATAATGTCCAGTTGGTGACGGAATATGCCTCTGTAAAGGATCAACGTTTCACAAGAATAATTCCACTGGAGACCAATTGTTGCATATATTGGCTGCCTATTATTTTTTCTCTCGGATCCCGAGTTCTGTGTCCCGGATTTAAGACTTTTCATTGACCTTTCTCGATTATTATAACATTCAAAATCTTGGAAATAATACAAACGCTTGTCATCAATAAAGCTGTTGGTGAAGACCTAATTAGTCACAGAGTTCTGCAAATGTACGTTGTTCTATTTCAAAACCTTTATGTAAATTATTTGATAAATCATTAGCTAGTTGTACGTTTCCAACAATTTGGAAAGCGGCTATTGTAATGCACCTATATAAGAAAGGTAATGCTAATCTGTTATCGAACTATAGACCTATATCACTTCTGAGTCGCATTGCAAAGTTGGTGAAAAGGGTTTTTTCCAATCACATACATGCACAATCACTTAATATCAACGAATCTCATTTTTGCTAGACAATCGGGATTTTTTAAAAGGCACAGTACAGTTTCCCAACTAATTGACATTTTTCATCAAATATCGCAGTCTATAGATAATAGAGTAAGTACATGTACGGTGTTCTGCGATATCCCGAAGGCATTTGGTCGTGTCTGGCTCAATGGTCTTCTGTTAATTAAAACAAAACGGGTTTCAAGATTTGTATCCTGGGCCGATATTTACGTATTTAACCGTACACAATAAGTTTTTCGTGGGGTTCGTCTCTTTCTGGAGTAAAATCGACTTATGTAGGTGTCCCCAAATGATCTGTTCTTGCCCCCTCTTTTTTCTGGTTTATGTCAACGATATACTTCGAACAGCTTCTATGTATATCGCGCTTGTTTGCGGTCAATACATCAGCCGACTTTTCTTGAAAGACAATAAAACCATAATCAATCAAGACCTTCAAATCATTTCTGCTTGGGCAAATAGTGGCTAGTGTCTTTTAATCCTCAGAAAACTGAAGCTTTATTTTTCTCTACGAGTAACAATGTCAGCCCGCCAAATCTACTATTTGACAATAAACCAATTCAATTTGTAGATTGTCATAAACATATTGTGTTTTCTATAAGCAATGATTGTAAATGGCACATTCATATAGATAATTTATTAAAATCATCATCAGTGTGTTTAGGAATTATGCGTAAAATTAAATTATCCGCCAAAACACTTGAGCAATTGTATTTTTCATTTTTACATCCTGTTCTTGAATATACATCAGTGGTTTGGGACGGATGTACACAATACAAAGAAGACGGTTTAGAAGCTTTAGAAATAATTCAAAATGAAGCTGCAATAATTGTTTCAGGATTAACAAGTTTCGTTTCAGATGCATTTGTGTACAGAGAAGTAAATTGGTTTCCTCTGTCTGAGCGAAGAAAGTATCAAAAACTGATTTTCGCATATAAAGTAAAACTTGGTTTGACACCTGACTTTTCTAACTACATTTGCAAACGTCACTCCTTGTGATTTAAGATATGACAAAGACTTCTCCGTAATAAACCGACGAACATAACTTTTTTCTACATATTTTGTGCCATCTGCGTTAACACACTGGAATTCTCTACCTTTAGAAATAAGAACACTAGATACATTATCCAAGTACACAAATGTCTTGAAAAATACATTTTTTAAGTGCACACAATTCCTCCATATTATTACATAAGGGATAGATTGTGTTCAGTAATTAATGCAAGGTTGTGTAACGTTTGTTGCAACTTGAACGTTGATTTATTTCGCAATCATTTAAGATTACAGAGTAATTGTCAATGTGGCGCTGAACGGGAGGACGCCGAACTCTATCTTTTCCAATGCAGCCTCTACTCAAACGCACGAGTTAAAGTTTTCGTTCACTTCGTAAGTTTGATCCATTAAATGATTTGTTATTGCTAAATGGCTCATCTGATCTAAGTGATGACGAAAACGCATTGGTTTTTACAGCCGTACAAAAATGTATTACAGAAACCAACATATTTATGTAGCTATTAATTCATGTTAGAAATCGAGATTATTGTTGAAAATGGAACCTGTCTTATTCTTTTTCTTCTTTTCTTATTTTTTTCTTTTCCCCATTTTATTGACTGATAGTCATATTTTCTCTGTTGGAGTTTTAATTGTCCTGGATTTCTGAATACCCATTATACCATTACCAAATTAATATATATTTTTCATAACATAGTTTATAAGCTTTTTGCAACACTAAGGGTCAGTCACACCAGATCGTGTGTTGATATTTTTAACTCAGCATATTAGGTTTATAAATCAATATCATATAATTATTTTATACAAAAAGGTTGGTTTTGAGTAGAACATCACATGACACAACTGGTATGCTGATTTATATACTTATAACGTAAAATATATTTTTTTAAATGAGATACAATATGAAAATATTAGTGTATTTTTTCAAAATGCCAGGCAAACTTAGTATCATAAAAATCAATAAAACATAACATACCTGACATCTAAAACGTCTTTTCTAGGGCATTTCAGAATTTTATCTCGTACATTATAAGCATCAAAATGCCAGCTGTACCATCTGATGTTACACCAACATTTTGATATATAGATATTTCGGGTTATTGCTTTTATAAGCCTAATATGCTGAGTTAAAAAAAACAGTTGGTTAAATGAACCTTAATCAACATGTATTTTTTGCTAATACCAACCAAAAGGGGAGGGTCGTAACTAAGGTTGATAGAATTGTGGCCCGACCCTTTTGCTTATATATTTGTAATGTACTTGTTCATGTTCTGTCATTTCATGTAATGTAAATTATTGGGCAATAAAATATGTTTAAACTATCATAAATAAGTCGGTATGTTTGTAACGACTAACATTTAGCAACACCTGTAGCTTACCCTATATATCTGTACGAAATTACAACATAGATTCTAGCAGTTTTCTTATTTAAGTTTACTTTTGTATGTTTTTTGTTTTTAGATTTAGTTCCATGCACCTAGCATTTGTATTGACATATCAAACATTTCAGATATGTGTGGTACTGTGGTCCAGTTCCCTAGTGCTTTTAGAATATCTGGAGAACCATTTCCTCAAGCATGTACCAAACAATGGCTCTACAATCCTTCTTCTCTTGATGGACACAAATCACATGTAAATATGACACTGGTTGAATGGGAAGAAGCTCACAACCTGGTATTTTTGTTATACTACCCATACCTCCCAATGGCTCCCATGTTACACAGCCCCTGGGCGTGGGTTGTTTTGGCCCATTGAAAAGAGTTTACCACCGTGAATGACAGGATTTCATGAGAAGAAGTCCTGGAATTCAGATTAATCGTCAAAATGTGACTGCAGTACTAAGCAAAGCCTATAACAAAGGCATGACACCCGATAACTTGATCTCAGCATTTCGCAAGTCTGGTATCTTCCCTCTTGAAAGAAAACAGCCTTATCAAGACTGCACCGCTCACAATCTGTGCTGAAACCCACCATGAGAAGACTGAAACTAAAACACCCACCAGTGAGAAGACTGAAACGGAAATACCCACCAATGAGAAGACTGAAACTGAAACACCCACCAATGAAATAAATGAACTCAATGAAACAAATGAAAATGAAACGAAAGAAGGGTGTTTTTTTTACCAAAGAAAAATCACAAAAGTTACTGAAAGTGAAAAGAATAATAACATCAACCTTCACTACAATGGAACATGATGTCTCCGTCCAACCAGTCAGGAAAACAAATCTGGTACAGTAAAAATATCAAAAGACAAACAAAACTGTACCTTCACCCAAACCAGGCACAGCAGGAATCATGCAACTGTAGATCTTCAGTTTCAGGCATTCCGATAGACTCAGACACTGAAAATAGTCTGTATGGCGTTGTTGGCGAGAGTGGGCTTTACTGTGTATGTAAGAAAAGGTCTCCAGATGCTTTCAGCAATGCTTACACCATTGAATTTATAAAATGGGGTCAATGTAGCAATTGTGGGAAAACGGGTACATTTGAAATATTGTACTTTAGTTAGACTGATCAGACGTGGTACCACATTCTTTTGTCCATTTTGTGACAAATCAATTTAAACTGCAGTAAATTATCTAATGGGTTGTTTTTCTTTTACATTTTATAGCACAGAACATTTCAGGTAGTAACTTCAATTTTCATCACCAATACTGTTTTGGTCGGAATTATCTCAGTAGTTATCATTTTGTTCCTTGACTTGTTATCAGCGCTTTGATTGGCTGATTATTCATTCGCGGTAATAGATATAACTGACTTACATAATGGTCGGCTAGTTTTAGCTGCAGAAGGGATAGTTTATGGGATTAAAAGTAAGTTTTTTATTGATGCTGCCTTGAAGTTCTGTTTTCCTTGCCTCACAAAAAACAAGACTCGTGGTAATAGGTATAACCAGGATATATGTTCTAAAACTCTTTATCACATGTATGACAATGTTAAGGCAACTCTAAGAACGCGTCTAGTACTCATTATGGAGGAAAGTCACTACATGTGTGTGTCCTCTAGACCCTAGTTATACAGTTTGGTGTAAGCTTTATGTCCTCATGCTTATGATGGCATTGTATGTGTTGAGTTCGACTCTAAAACATACAACAAAAAATATATACCCGAGCCTGAATTCGTTGCAATTGAGTACCGGATGCGTGTTTATATCCATTGTAGATGTGCTGCAAAATTGACATACGTGTGCCAGTGTGTCGTACTGTGTGTGAGGTACTGTGTGTGAGTCAATAGCTTCGCTATTTCGAATTTGTCATAATTTTTACATACAGAGTGGGGGAAAGTTCGGAGTACAAACTGACTCTGTTGACATTCTCGCAGAGGGCTTTGACTGATAGTAATAAAGGAAAATATTTTTTTCCAGGCAATTTGGATGGACAAACTGACAATGACATAAATTCGTCTAGAGTACATAGAAAGCTTATATTTTCTCAATATAACAAAACTATCGTGTACGTCGCCAGCCTGGTCTTATTTTTTTTCCTCAGCAAATACAAGTTAGCTCTTCAATCTGCGTGTTGCTTTTAGACTAACCCACCCAACTTTTTGTTCGCTCTCTATAAGGGCCATAATCGGTAATAACGCAAGTATTGGCAAGGCCATAACGGTTCTTGTTCTTTGTGGTAACTATGTATACACTAACATTGAAACTGTTTCAACAAGACTGAAAAGAACTAAAGGGTCACTGCTTCTTAACCTGCCTACCCTGAGCCATAGTGTCATATGCAAACAGCTTGTAGCCGAATGAGACGCCGAGTAGTAACTCGGTGTCTCTTCCGGATCCAAGCTGTTTGACACTCGGCCAATATATTTTGCCAAATATTAAGTTAATATGTGAAGTCTGAAAAAGAAGCAGACGAAATATTGCGCATGCGCATAACTGCTTACGACAGGGAAGGGGTTAACTAGGGTCAATAGAGTTTACAGATAGTAAAAAACTTTCTTAAATTCTGACGATGACATTCTGCATCAGTAGAGGTTTTCATGTCACATGACAGAGTAATTCCATCAGGCTTGATTACTGATGCATTCTTAACCCTTTCACCGCCATTAGGCGACTAAAATCGACATTGCAAAAACAGAAGTCCCAGATCAGAAGCCGCATTATAAGAAGGCGTCTGATCAGGGATTTCAGTTCATGCAACATTTTTTCCCGAATTTTACGGTTTCGGAACGATTATTTAAGTATTTCTGTTATGTGTTTCGTAAAAATATTTCATTCAAAATCAGTTATAACCGACAATTTAAAATTGGTGGCGAAAGAGTTAATTAGGCACGTTATCTAAAGATCTAATGTCCGCAGACGACAATGGACTACCCATGCCGAAAGATTGTTAGTCTGGACAAATTATGGCTATACGTGTCATTTCCAACTGCCCCTTTAAACTTTGTTTAGAGCAATGGGAAAATAGCTTTTTCTAAAACGGCGTCTGCTTGAGATCAGTCGTGTTTTCGAAATAGTATGGTTTCTTCATTTGCTAGAGTGGTGCAAATATAACCCAGTATTATTTAGCTTTGAAAATATGCTGTTAGTCTACCAAGTTTCTATTTAAGGGGAAGTAACTAGTACGGAAATGAGGGGGTGTGATCTGGAAGAAAAAATAACATGTCTGTGGTTGCACGATTTGATAAAGAAATCAGAGACTAGTGCTCAAAACAAATCGTATCCAACCTTTTTCCTTTGTTTTATAATTATAATGATCAGCTGTTATTAAAACGTGTTGATCTAAAATTTCAATACAAAAATTTCTTCTGCGCAATGCCCGCTAATGTCATATAGTCTTCGGATAGCATGACATATACGTTAGTGTATACCCTGATTAGGATGGACACTATTTGTTTATCTGATTTATCATTTTGAACACATTAATCTATGGTTAGATCAATTCGTCAAGAGTTCAACCCTTAGCCTGCTAGTCGCGACTAC
>JAULCE010198412.1:0-11433 GCA_032359355.1 Macoma nasuta | reverse complement strand
AGAATCGTCTTGTAAAGACGATTCTAATGAATGGTCACGACTTAGGGTTTGGTCGAGAAATTTACAAGTTGTGCAAAATATGTTTGACTTACGCTCACTTATGTGGAGTGCTGGTGTAACTGTATGCACTGTTGTCATATTTTCATACAGCAGCGCTCGTAGCGTACTATTTAGAAGATTTGGACTTTCAATTTGAGACCGAGAAGTGACAATGGGTAAAGCGTTAGGTATCGCGGGCCTCGTTGTGAATATCCTGGCAGTGGCGTGTTCGGGCGTGGCTCAGTACCTCCCGTACTGGGTCAAGTATGATACCAGTAGTGCGAAACACGGTACCTGGCGATTCGACGACGGCACGACAGAACAAGACTGGCTAGACACGCGTAAGTAAAACCACTTCCACCACCACAACCACCATCATCATACCCACCACCACCACCACCACAATCATCATCATTATCATCATCATCATCATCATTTGAAATATTCGCAAGACAAGAACAACATCGCCAACGGCATTATGAACGACAATGTCATATCGGTCCACTTGTATGTACGTGGGTCTTTTTGCCTGCAAGTCGGTCGATGATTTATCTTGTAGGGAGCTATTTTATCGTTTCATCAAAAAGATTTAGCATTTGTATGTGATAATATTTGTAACAAATGATTTAGAAAACCCGTATCCCGCAGATCTCGACTGTAGTTTTGACAATTATTTTTTCCAATAGATCGGATCCAAATCAGACGCCGAGTAAATTTGAAGAAATTCGGACAATGTTTAAAAATCAACCAGATGAGAGTTTGTTCAGATGACAATCTTCTATGGAGTAAACCTTACTCCATAGATACGCCTTTTGACGTCTCTGATAGATGATTATTAAACACTTTGTAGCGAATGGAACATTTCCTTACGACCAAGTATTAGCTGCGACCGGTCGTTGGACCGTTGATAAAACGGGCTCCGAGGCGTGTCTGTGTGGCATAAGAAATTGGACCACTGCTTAGCCCAAGCATGATCGTAAGAGGTGACTAATATTGTGTAAATGTGATGAGAATTAAGTAACTTATTTTCCTGACTGTGACAAGATGCCATATGCGATATGCTCAACTCAACTCGCTGTGTCGAGCATCCGGATCTGACGCCGCTTTACTCGGTTGATGATCTGACTGATATTGTCTACCAGTGGTTATCAATGCTCACAGTGTAACGCGTTAGTTGGGAGGGAAATAGCTTTCCAACCGTGCACTGTGACACACCAAGCAGGACCGACATGAGATAAGCATTGCTGGCAAAACACGTTAGAATAACATTTACACAGGAGTTTCGATGACAAATTTACACAGTACTTTAACCCTTAACCAGCCGTTAAAGTTGTGCCATGCCCACGCGCTCACCTGTTTCATGATTTAACCTTGGCTTAGTCAATATTATGTGAAAGTATTGCCTGTATTTCAACAAGATTATTTCTGGATCCGAGGCCGATCACAGTTGCAAGTAGCGGACCAATTCTTAACGTGTACGTAAATAGTGTTAATGTAAACAAAGGTATATGATATGAATGTAATCAAGATATTTGCTTAAAACCTAGTCACACAAGAGGCGGAATTAGCCGGAATGAAAATTCTTCGTACATTCCGCCCGATTCGACGTATATTCGTAAAGTTCGTATCGCATTCTAAATACATTCCTTACTTTCGGACACATTCTTGTGGCCCGCTCGAAAGTTTTGAACATGTTCAAAACTTTCGAGGTGCATTAGAAGTGGAAAAATATCGAACGGCATTCGGAGTGTATGTCAACAGCATCCAACAGCATTCTAGTTGCATTCTTATTATTCGCACTAGCTTCTAACAACATTCGAAACATTCCTATACAGTTCAAGGGATAATCGAAATCACAAACCATTTCGAATTCGCTCAGAATGTTTCGAATGTGTATCGAATGTGTTCCTACAGCAGTCGAAATGCATTTTTACGGGCACTCGAAGGGCGTTCGTATTATTCGCTCTGCCTTCTAAGAGCGTTTTAAGTATTCCTTCTGTCTCCCAACTACATTTGAGCTGTATTCGAAAGAATATACACTCGGAATGTTAGGAATGTTGGTCAATTTGGATTTCCGGCCCGAATGTGGTTCGACACTTTTGTTTTATTCCGTTCTGGCTGATTCTGGCTGATTCGAAATAAGTGTGACGGAGGCTTAAATTTGCAAACAAATCTCTCGCTCTACGTAATACTGCCCCGCCATTTGCTACAATGACGAATATTACATGAAGCTTAGACCCAGACAAAGCGCCGAGCTATTTGACGTCTAATCTGGATTCAAACTGACTATCAGCCAATAGTTTCATCAAAATTAATATAACGGACAAAGTTGATGAAATTTAAAACAGAAAAAGACTCAATCAAGGGTTAACCCCTTAACTGCTACATGTTATCCCAAACCATAGTGTTATATGCAAACAGTTTAGATCCGGATGAGACGCCGAGTAACTCGGCGTCTTATCCGAATCCAAGCTGTTTGACACCCGGTCAATATTTTTACCAAAAAATAAGTTAATCTGTGAAGTTTAAAAATGAAGCAGACAAAATATTGCACATGCCTATAATTGTTTCCGGCAGTGAAGGAATCAAGTATATTAACTAAATGCACATTCATTTGGATGTTCGTTTTAAGCTCATTTCGCCATCGTAGTCACGGAAGAATAAATTTGGAGAACAAAAAACCGATTTGACGATCAGAGACATGAATGCGTATTATCAAAGAGATTTCCATTAACTTCAGATTTCTGTTTCAGTTATTGCACCCAATCTTATATTCACTTCAATACCATTGAGGTTGCCAGAGAAACATAATATGTAGACTGTAGAAACTAATCAAATTCAAACCGGAGTCGGGGTCCGTATGTCTGTTTCATAGTGTTTATACGGCATACGAGCCGGGCCAAACCTATCTAATCTACGCACATTGCGATATAAAAGTATTCCGTGTTTTCTGGTAGTTATCAACCGGTTCATAAGCCAAACTTAACCGCAACCGAACCGGCAGTAAATCGGTCGGAACTGATCCGGTTTAACTGTCATTTTTCAAGTTTCAGTACTTTTTCACAGGCACCACGAATTTTATTGTATTTTTTCAAACAATTAAGCAATGGCAATTTAGATGTAAGGATGTCTCAATTGTAGTAGTTGTGTGTATTTGGCTCTGATTTTAATGCACTGTCTCCTACTCAAGATTAGATGTGTCTCATCCAAATCCACTTCTTTGACACACTTGTAACATTTTTCGAAACTCCGCCCCTACACTTGATCTAAACTGTTAGTATTATTCTGTTTTGATCGCACTCAAAGGGATAAGGTTTCATTTGCTAGTCTGATAATAACATTTAAAACAAATAAATGACTGAACCGTGTGCTATAATTACTGCTATTAATAAAGGACAATTTGTCTGCAACTTGCTTAATGCATTTGCTATATGATACCAAGCACATTGGTATTGCAGCATATTTTGTATTCTTATAGCTTTGAATAAAATGTGAGAGCTTTTATATTCCCACTTAATTTCATGGCCACATACTGACTTTAATAATTTGTTCCTTAAGTTTATGTCCACTTTGATTCAATTTAATTAAGTAACTATTTAAAGTGCATATACTTACTCTCTTCATATGTATTGGAATGTGGACCGATTTTTATAAAGCCTTCATGTGTATCAAAACGTATATTTTCATATTCTTGTTTTCTCAGTAGGTATATCGACGATCTTACTGAAGATGAAATACCCTTTGACTGCCTATCCTGAACAGTAGTGGCATATGCTTACAAAGAGACGACGAATAACTCAGCGTATTATCTGGACCCAAGCTGTTTGACACTAGGACACTATATTTGCCAAAAAATAAGTCTATAAGCAGACGAAAAACTGCGCATGCGCAAAATTGTTCCGGCAGTGAAAGGGTTAATGGGTATCAACATTGTAATTTTGAATTTGTTTTTGCAGTGTATATGTGAACGTGTGAACAGTATTTCCATCGGGCCGTGTTATGAAATTTGCAAAGAACTTTACAGCAAACCTTCGTGACTTCGTCAACTTTATATCATGGTTTTATCAATTATAGTGAGAAACCTCAATCAACTTTGATGACTGTACTTGCTATCTTTTTATTAGTTAATTAAAAACAAACTATTTGCTATTGAATAATATGACGTTAAATGTTGCATTATGTCTTTTGTCAAACACTTTATTTAAGCATCCGTTTCGTGTAACACGACAATTTATTCTGCTCACATACATCATGAAATTATTGACTGCATTAGGAGGAAAAACGGCATCTTTGATATGAAAGTAATAATCAATAGTGGCCGAGGAGACACAAGTACATTTTGTTATTTCTACTTGGCGAAGAAATGATTTTACTAAAGTTAGTTTACTCTATCATCTTAGCTCTGTGTGTCGTATCAAGACCATGCAAACAGTAAAGAATAACGCAAGCCGTCATTCCGTCTACACAGGAACATATTTTTGCCCTCGGCTATTTAAAAAATGTTGTTCAAGATCAGACGCATTTTTTCAACAAGTCGCCTTGTACCGGCATAGGTTTACACTAGTTAAATACCATATGTTGTATGTATTCAGAGACATATTATTTGTATGTTGCCTCTAGTTAAGGTTTGAGATTGTAACTAACAGAAAAACAGAGATAGATGATTACACATTTTCTTTCATAAAATCTCTCATAATGGGACAACTAAGATCTCGAACAAACCGTGCAGTTACAAATACATATGGCACTTTTTGACGGCGATGGTGTTTAACTTGTCAAGCTTAAGTTAAATATTTATTCTCTTCTAGGCATTGTTGGTTAGTATGACACGATCAGTGGATTTTGCCATTACTAAAGTCAAACAAAACCCCATATGTATCCGTTGATTTTTGCCTATTTGCTTTTATGTACATATTTTTACACACTGGCAGAAACGTTTTTTTCCTTACCATTTCACGCTTAGTTGGCGCACAAGGAAATCAAAAACTATGCAAAATGACAATTGTCTGGCCATATTTTAAGATATTATTATCATAACTTTCAAAAAGGTTTGAGCCTGGACAGGCTCCGGGTAATTCGGCGGCTTATAATGCTTCAAACTATTTGTAAATGTTTACAGTGATTATTGTCTAACGTGTACGCTGGTTAAGAACAGCTATTCTCCAGCATTACATACTTATATAATGTACGTTATTTGTTCCTGAGAGTGTCTGTCTCTTCAATAAATCGCACAACAATTAACAAATAGGTCGATGCCAACAGAGACAGAACATATTTGTATACAGACACAAGTGGCATTATATCAATATTTGTGAGGGCTGTGTTTGTTAGCCAAGGTTTGATTTGAGTGACGTGTGTCTAAACTCTGTGTTTCATGTCTATAACGTCAAGAAGGACTACACGTTTACACGTATTTTAACCCTTTTGACGCCAAATTAGTAATTGACGATTGAGACTACTTTAAGATAAGACATGATAACGATATAAATCTGAGAAACGATTAAATTTACGTTGGCTTTTCCAAAACTGATTCCACGGAAATATCAGTGGTTGCAAAAAGTGAAGTCCAAGATCAGACGCCGCCTTTACTACGACAGATTGTCAACAGAGGCTACAGTTCAATTCAAATGAATACAAATTTTTTCGAGTCATAACATATGTTTTAGTTTTTAAATCTGTTTGCCCGATATCGCTGAACCTTTTCCACCGCCATAGGCGACTCAAGTCATTGCAAAAACGTGATGTTCCAGATCAGACGCCGCCTTAGAAATCACAAAACATAGATCCATATTGAGTTAATATGTGGTCTTTGTATGTCAAACTTACAATTGGTTAAATGCGACAGTCGATGGTCGATAGCAGGAGTAAAGTGATTGACAAAGTCTATATTAACAATTTTCCTTAAAGACTACTTTAAGACTAATTCACAGGAATTTCAGATTAAAAACCGAAAATTTGAACAAAAGAAAACAAAAACTAGTTTTAAATTGTAATAAACTCATTTTAGGACATGATGCTTGTGACGAGCGAATGCTTCATTTCCTACTTTGTCTTCAAAAGCTTTCTTTACAGAGGCTCAGAGGGCGCTTCTATACTGTAAAGGGTTAACCTAACCGATATCAATGACTTGCTGCAAAACTATTGTAGCTCCTTCACAAATGTGAAGGAGTTACAGTAGTTTTGTACCAAACCATCGATATGCATATAAAATTATAAAAAAATTGTCATGATTTGATTTCTAGCCTTGAACATGTTGTTACATCTGTTCAGGCGCCAAGTTAAGACTTCATTACTGCTTTCACAGGTTGGCAAGGTTTTTAGACGAACGCGTTAGCTGGTAAATGATAGAGTTTATAAAACTTGAATTGAATAAATTATGATCCATTGTGATGTTATTGGATTATTCATTGGTTTGCAAAGTAGTATATTGTTAGGACATATTTATCATTATTTGTGAAATTTAAAATAAATTGATCATCATTATGGATTGTGTATATTCACAAACATACGGCCGACGTCACTATAAAAAGGGGCATTGGACATTAAAAAAAGAGCTGACTCAACTATTTTTCAGTATCTTGTCACGGAAATACCCATTTGTATTCATTTAAAGGTATAATTGGATATTCTCTAAGACTGCAAAGAGTGCAAACCCTGACCAGCCACCACGCCAGTGTGTCCTTTTTCGCGTGAGGTGGTCCAATTACGATTATTGTTATGCATCCAAACTGTATTTGTTAGTCTGCTGCAGAGGCGCTTTTGTGCAGTTGAAATATTGACGTAAATTAACTTTCAAATCGAAATGTTTGTCATGTTAGACTTTACGGGCAAGAGCTGCAGAATCTAACATCGTTGTCGTAAGTCTGTGCAAGCTATAGGAGAAATTGCTGGGTACTTATAATCCGCCATAAAGTCTGCTACGAGCGAATATAGGGTACGATAAAACAGCATTAGATCTCAACAAATGTCGTTTAATCTAATCAGCATTTTCCCTTATTACGCAGACTTATTTAGAAAAGTAATAACAGTTCAGTATGAACGTTGGCACATGTTAGTAAATTGTACAAACCAATTTCTTGCTCTACGTAATTCTTGCAACGCTTTTTGCGATTGCGACGCAAACTTCAAACAGCTTGAATCCTCGGCGTCTGATCTTGATCTAAGCTATTTAAAACTCAGGTGATAGTTTTACAAAATGTAAAGAATATCGGACTAGGTTTACACGATAAGCATACGATAGTAAAAGCAAACGACGAATTGGGCATCGGAACGAGGGTTAAGTTGATTAACTAAATGTACATTGGATGTTCATTTTACAGCCAATTCTGCCACAGTAGCCACGGAAGAAATAAATTCTGGGAGCAAAAAGAACAGATTGACGGTCGTAGACATAAATCCGTATTATCAAAGAGATTTTCACTATATTCAGATTTCTTTTTCGGATATTTCGCCCACTCTTATTGCCACTCCCAATTATGGAAGCTACCAGTGAAACAGATCATCTAGACCGTGTCATTTATTTTAACTGAAACCGGAATCGCAATCCAATCGAAATCGAATCCGTATGTCTGATTTCGAAGAGATCGTATGCCATACGAAACCTGACATAACTACATGTATCAAAGCCACACAACGCACATGACCATTATCCTGTCAATAGCCACCATAGTAACATCATCATCAAGCTCGGATCCGAGTAACTCGGCGTCTGATCCTGAATAAAGCTAGTTGACACTCGGACAACAAAATTGTAAAATATCAAAATAATCGAAAATGGTCAAAAATGGTCAGAATCCGATACATTTGGCGGCATAATAAGGGGTACAAAAGTGCATGCTGTGGTTTCGGATAGTTTTCAAGAAACTGCAGCGAATAGGTAAAACTAACAATTCGATCAGTTTAAGGGCTCATTCCGTATCACAAGCAACCATCATTTCTTGTAGCTGCTGCGAAACATTTCAAGTGAAATCAGAGTTAGAAACTTAGGTGTAGGAATGGCTCAATTTTAGAAGTTGTGTATGTATGGCTCTCGACTTTATGCCTTGTATCTTATATATCGATGAGCAAATCGGCGTCTTATCTAAATCCACATACATGTGTATAATGCACTGTCACATTTAGTACAATGCCAATTGTCATATGATCTTAATCCCATGTGTACTTTTGCTGTGACGCTAAGCAGGCCATAATTAATTTGATATAAGAATGCATTCAAAAGAAATATATAATGGACCGTACTTGATAAGTAAAACCGACGGCATTTCGTCTGTTAACTGTTTAGCCTGTTCCTCCACAGAAGCGTCCTTTAGCACCCTGAAGCAGATGACTATAATTGCAAATATTGTAGGATATGAAGAATTTGCTCGTAACGAACAGGACAGGCATTTACTATGGGACTCGAGTCGAGATCTTGCTCAAACTCAAAATTTCAATATCGGATATCTCATTTAATTGTATTTCCACTGCACTAATATTTTGTCATCTACACGGGTTAATTTTAAATAAGTATTTATATTGGAAATCGTGCAGCATAACTCGTACATACTACGAGAACTATGATATTTTGGTTGAAACGGTTTTCGGTTTTTGAGCGATATTTCAACGGAGAGTACATACAAGATAGATGAATACCCTTTTGGTTCATGAAACCTTTATCATTGGGGCTCAATGTATTTTGAACAAACAGAGCATTCACATAATAAATATAACGAAAGGTACTTTTTGACGACAATGGCGCTGAAATTGCCTATTTGAAAAAAAATGTTGTTCAGTATGACACAATCACATTACTATTCTATTACAAAAGCGCATCTTGTAGTTTCTCAGAGTTTTGAGCCGTGTTGTACGCAATGTTTAACCGCAACCGAACCGGAGCAAACCTGGGTAAAGCCGGTCAGTAGATATATCGACAATCTTCCTGAAGATGACCCTTTCACTGCCTACTCCGAACTGTAGTGTCAGATGCCGAATAATTCAGTGTCTTATCCGGTTCCAAACTTTGACACTCTGACAAAATATTGGCAAAAATAATAAGTTAATATGTGAAGTTGAAAATTAAGCAGACGACAACTTGCGAATGCGCAGAATCGCTTCCGACAGTGAAGGGAACAATGTTATCAACATTGACTGTAATCATTTTGAATTTACTTTTGCAGTGTATATGCATAAAAAGTAACCGTATTTCCCTCTTGGACCGTGTAATGAAAGTTGCAAAGAACTTTACAGCAAGCCATCGTGACTTCGTCAACTTTATATCATGGTTTTATCAATTATATTGTGAAACCTCAATCCACTTTTATGATTTTACTGCTAATTTTAATAATTAATTGCAAACAAACTAATTGCGATTGAATAAAATGATGTCTAATGTTAAATTATGCCTTTTGTCAAACATTGTATTTAAATAACCATTTCGTGTAACACGACCATTTATTCTGCTCACATACATCATGAAATTACTGACTGCATTATGAGGCAAAACAACATCTTTGACATGAAAGTAATAATCAATAGTTGTCGAGGACAAGTGCATTTTGTTATTTCTACTTGGCGAACAAATGATTCAACTAGTGTTAGTTTACTCCATCATCCTAGCTCTGTTTGACGATAGTGTCACATTAAGGAATCGCAAACAGTGAAGAACAACACAAGCAGTCATTGCATCTACTCAGAAATATGTATTTGCCCATGGTCATTAAAACGTGTTGATCAAATTCAGACACATTGTTTCAACAAGACACCTTGTACCGGCATAAGTTGACACTAATTAAATACCAAACGTTGTACATATTCAGAGACATGTTGTTGTTGTTGCCTCTAGTTAATGATGACATTGTAATGACAAGAAAATCAGAGATAAATGATTACACATTTTCCTTCATAAAATGTCTTTTAATGGCACAACTTAGATCTGGACCAAACAGTACAGTTACAAATACTTACACGGCGCTTTTTTGACAGCAATGGAGTTTAACTGGTCAAACTAACGTTAAATATTCATTTATTTCTAATGATTTAATCAGTGGATTTTGCAATTACTCACAAACAAGTCCCCATGTTTATCCATTGATGTTTTCGACATTTGCTTTTATGTATATACTTATACAAAATGACAGAACCTGAATTCCTTACAATTTCAACGCTTACGTTGCGCATAAAATATTCAAATATAATGACAATTGCCTCGCCATAATATAACTCTTTGCCTGCTGCGAAAATTGCCGTCTGCTGAAAATGTCGTCTGCTTCCTTTTCAAATATCGTCCGATTTTCTTGAAATTTGGTGAACCTATTGTCTGAGAGTCAAACATCTTGGATCAGGATAAGACGTTGAGTAACTCGGCGTCTGATCTGGATCCAAGCTGTTTGAATTATCATAGTATTTGCGAACAGCAGGCTAAGGGTTAAGATGCTATTACTATAAATGTCAAAAGGATTAGAGTCTGAACAGACTCTCCGAGTAATTCGGCGGCTTACATTGCTTCAAACTGTTTGCACATGTTTACAGTGTTTATTGTTTAATGCGTAAGCTGGTTAAGAACAGCGTTTCTCCAGCATTAAATACTAATAAAATGTACGTTATTTTATTCCTGAGAGTGTCTGTCTCTTCAACAACTCGCGCAACAATTAACACATAGGTCGATGCCAACAGAGACAGAACGGGTTTGTATACAGACACAAGTGGCATTATATCAATATTTGTGAGGGCTGTGTTTGTTAGCCAAGGTTTGCTTTGAGTGACATGTGTCTGAACTCTGTGTTTCATGTCTATAACGCCAAGAAGGACTACACGTGTACACGGATTTAACCCTTTTGGTGCCAAATTATAAATTGTCGATACAAATCACAGAAACAATTAAATGAACGTTTGCTGTTCCGAAACCGTTTACACGGAGATATCAACGGTTGCAAAAACTGTAGTCCCAGATCAGTTAAAGGCGGCGTCCGATCCAGGATTGTACTATTTGCAACGGCGCATTTATGCAACTCCGGCGGTGAAAGGGTTAAGAAATTCAATCGTGCACACTATCTTTATTGTTGTTGGTCAGTTGTAAGTAACAACCTTTATTTTGTAAATACATGATTTTATCAATACTAAGACATATTGTCACCAGATGGTACAGATCAATTCAAATGAATAAATATGATTATTTCGAATAACGAAAAGTCGACATTGCAAAACCGTGAAGGTCCAGATCAGACGCCGCCTTAGAAAACACAAAACATAGATCCGTATTGAGTTAATATGTGGTCTTCGTATGCCAAACTTTCAATGCGTAAAATGCGACAGTCGTTGGCCGAGCGTAGGAATAAAGTGATTGACAAAGTCTATATAAAAGGAAAGTAGCGCATTCAATTTATTTTAGAAAAAACTAAATTCATTGTATATTTAACT
>JAULCE010198301.1:0-11434 GCA_032359355.1 Macoma nasuta | reverse complement strand
TTTGTTGCTCATACATACATGCTTTGATTTGAAAATGATCAAACGAACCAAGCCAGTAGAGCACAGGCCCTCATGGGTCTCTTGTTTTTGGAGCCTAGGGGCAAGGCTGGGGCTTATCCATAGGCCAAAGTTCCCTAGCTATATAACGGACATGTGTAAAATAAAGTGTAAAATGATAAATCACACATCAAATCCTACGCTGTGCAATACAATAGTTCTTCTGTTAAAAAAGGTTGGTTTTTTCCCCCACATTTGTGAGGAGCATAAAGATTTGCCCTTGTCCTTCCGTCCGTCCAGTCCATCCATTCCGTACGTTACAAAATCTTTAGTCCTCAACTTCTCCTAAACCAATAGTCATAATGTTTTAAAACTTTCACATATTAATAACCTTCATATGAAGATGGTCGCCACGTATTTATTTATTTTTCGGCGTCATTTCCTATTGGAGTTATGGCCCTTTGATCATTTCGCGTTACAAAATTCGCTTTACAAAATCTTGTGTCCTCAATTCCTCCTACACCAATTGTCCGAATGTATTCAAACTTTCACATACTAATAACATCCATATGAAGATGATCGCCTCCTATTCATTTTTTCCGCCGTCATTTCCTATTGGAGTTATGGCCCTTTGTATCATTTCGCGTTACAAAATTCGCTTTACAAAATCTTGTGTCTTCAGCTCCTCCTAAACCAAAGGTTGGAATGTTTTCAAACATGTCCTCAACTTCTCCTAAACCAGTTGTTGGAATGTTTTCAAACTTTCACATACTGCCAGCCTTCATATGAATATGATCGTCTCTTATTTATTATACCCCACCACCTATCCATCAGTCCGTCGCTGGCCATCGGGACAAATGAATATTGGAGCATAACCCCTATACAGCATTACCTATAAACACCAAATTTAGTGTGTGGGTGCATCTTGGCGAGCCAGAGTGTCATGTACCAAGACTTGGTCACTGTGACCTTGAACTTTGACCCATATAATATAAAAACTTTGTCCAGGCCACATTTTCTTAACTATATGCCCTAGAGACATTAAACTTGGTACACTGATACATCTTAGGTAGGCATTTTGTCATGTTACAGTATTAGGTCACTCTTGACCTTGACCTTGACCTATATAATAGAAAAACTGTGTCCGGGCTATAACTCCTACACAGCATTACCTACAAACACCAAATCTGGTGTGTGGATAGATCTTGGTGAGCCGTAGAGTTAAGTACAAAAACTAGGTCACTTTGACCCATATAAGAGAAAAATTTGTCCGGACCATATTTCCTTATAAATCCTTATATTCCATAGAGTGAGGTATAGATATAGAGTGAACTGTATTCATTGTAGGAAAGAGAAAGGTCAAGATCATTACCACCTTTTATTGGCAAAATGTATGTCTTAATAATTCCACTTCTTGGAACAAGTTATACCTTGTAGGGGTATAAATCACCTTTAGTAATAGTTATTATAATCTAAGTTCATAGAGAGGCATAACTGCAGAAAAAATAATCAAACCATACCCAAAGTGTATAGGCTTCTTCCCTGTATGATAATAAAGCCAATCATGAAATTTGGTTGGCATATGTCAAGCAGAACTTAAGGTATGGTCTGGAAACGCCCAACAGACTGCCTGCCCACCAAGGGGTTACTTATATATGTTATACATTTCGTCAAAAGACAGCCGTATAAAAATGAAGCATTTGCTCATTTTGAGCGAAAGTTGAATTTTCCACAATGACTTCAAAGTCATGCAAAATTAATGTTTTGCTATCTCCTAGATAATGTTTCTATACATGTACTTTATAAACCTTCATTGTTAATTAATGTAAAACTAGCATATGGAGTAAAGGGTTAACCATTCAGTAGGCATACACAAGTATACAACATGTTCAATGACAAGCAGTCAAAGTTTTGCTAGCTGTGAGGTTATTACATGTACATGTATGTTTACCGACTAGGTTGTTATAACTCAGCACCTGATCTAGATCAACTCATAGAGTTGTAAAGATCTGAAACTTGATACCAATGAAAGACACTTTGTGAAATGCTAAAGTCAATTCAAAATAAGAAGGCGACTATCTTTCAATATGAACAGAGATAAAAATACACTTGCATGCATTAAAACTTCCTGGTTTAAAGTCTAACACTAGGTACAATAACTGAACTGTTTAAGGGGCCGCCATTTTACAATAAACAGAAATATAGTGAATATTCATTTAATGTCTTACTTCTGCATGCCTGCACAAACTAACTTTGTTCCAGAATTAGAGACAAGTGTGACTGTGATAAAATATAAGTTTTTGTGACTTAATCATGTTCAAAGTGGAACAGACCAAAACCTCGAAGTAAAGCAGGAGATTAACCATGGCTGAGTCCAGTACACCACAGGAGGCAGGTTTGAGCCGCTCTCTTCCGATGGGGTCGAATGTTGAGTATGATTTCACCTGTCACCCATGTGGCTCTGGAGGAAGAATTTTAGAGGCTGAGGGTTACTGCCTGGACTGTTGTGTGTACTTGTGTGGTCAGTGTATGAAATACCACAAAACACTGCCAGCACTGGCACACCATCAGCTGGTGGATAAAGAGAACATGCCCAATCAACAGGGTCCTCCATTGGTCAAGGATGTCTGCACTGAAAGATGCCAGATCCACAAGGACAAGATAATCGAGTACTTTTGCCCCATCCACAAAGTCCTGGGATGTACCGTATGTATTACTCTGAAGCACAACGTATGTGAAGATGTAGCTTACATCCCGGAAGTTGTCACCGGGCTTGAGAACAGTCAAGATTACAAGGAGTTTAAGGCAAAGCTTGAAGACTTGATACAGAAGTCTAAAGACACCATCAAGTACAGCCAAGATAGCTTGAAGAACTCAAATGATAACTACACCAAGATTATACAAGAGATAGAGGCATACAAACAAGAAATAATTGAAGCTCTGGACAGACTCAAGAATGATATCAAAGAGAAAGTCAGTCAGGTTAAAGCAGACAATACTAGCAACATGAATTCATTAACAACTGAAGGCAACCAAGTTCTAGTAGAACTGGAGTCAATGTCTAAAGATATCAATGAATACCTAAGCAAGAAGCACTACAGCCAGTTGTTCATCAACATGAAAAGCAATGAAAAGATGCTATCTGAACTTGAGGAAAAGCTGAAAGAAATGAACAAAACTTCTGCATATGTCTACAGGTTCCTGAAGAATCTTGAGTTAAAGAAAACTGTGGGAAGAAGGGATGCTCTAGGAACCCTGCAGGTGAGGAATCCTATTGAAATAACAGCAAACAACATAACAGATGTAAATGTGAAGTCAAAGAACAACAAAAAAACCTGCAGAATAACTGGAGTAGCTCTACTTTCTACCAGCACTCTTGTGACTGTTGACTGGGGGAATGAAACAATAAAGCTGATTGACATAGATAACAATAAGATTCTGTCAGAGTTTAAGCCTGAATCTTCCCCCTGGAATGTCACAAAGATAGACCATGAACGTGTAGCCGTCACTCTTCCAGAGGCAGACAAAATTCTGTTTCTGAGATATGACAAAGAAAAGGGACTGGTTGTTGACAAAGAAAACAGTGTAAGTGGAAAATCCTGGGGCATTGCTTCTATTCCAAACAAACTTGTAGTTTCTTCAAATGCAAAAGAGGTGAGGATTTTGAGTATGAATGGAAATGTGTTGCAGACCTTTGCAACAGATTATAAAGGCGATAGACTTTTCCAAAGTATCCTGTTTGTTGCTGTAAGTGCCTACACCCAGTCTATCTATGTCTCTGACTGGCAACAGAACTGTGTGATCATGTTGGACATGAATGGAAAGGTCAAGGCTGTCTATAAAGATGATGAACTGCAAAACCCTAAAAACCTAACAGTGGATCCTATGGGTTTGGTGTACTTATGTGACGTAGAGTCCCACTACATCCATATTCTGAGTGAAGACTGCAAGAAGGTGAAGATTCTTCTGAAAGAAACAGAGGGACTCAAGTGGCCAGTCAGTGTATGTTACTGTGAGGCAACAGGACGATTGTTTGTTGGAATGCGTGACAACAACACTATCAAAGTCTATCAACTGGCTTAAACCTTATCCTTTTAAATGAATTGCATTCTGGAAATACTCTAATGCACTATTAAGAACATTTTATGAACATTTCAGTAAAAACCATTGTGTCGGCGTTATTCATCCTAAATCCACATATAATATTGAGATACTGAGAATCTGATCCTAATGAAAGGTGTTTGCAGTTGCAATGTGAATAGAAATACATGTATATGAGTTTACCCTTTCCATAGTATGCTTAGATGTTTATACACATTCCCAATGATATGCCATTTTTGAATGACTTTGAAAATTGTGGAAAATGAACCATTTGAACATTATGAGCAAATTCTCACAATGTTTTCAAAAGGTTTTTCTATGTCAGAGGTAAAGGGTTAAGGTATATGTAATATTGTCTGAACACTTTGTTTATGGCAACAACCAATAATACATACCAGTAAGTCGCAAATAATATAGACCACAACCAGAGGGCTCCTGCACTCTGATCTGGTTCTACAGTGCTTGGTTTATTTAAGATATATTTAGGCAAAACTGTTCTTAGCATGGGAAATGAACTGATCCCATTTCAAAACTGCTTTGTAATAAAAATTAAACAAGACATGCATCTAGAACTTTATCTTGCTCAATAATGCGAACATTACAAGAAAATTAAGATAATTGGGTAGATTAACATGTTAGCTTTACATTGATACTACACACATCAAAATCCGTTCACATAAGCTGTGTCTAATGCTTGCTAAACATTGGCTACTCCTGTATACTAATATAAAAATGGTTTAAAGAAGGTCAGCGTATGCCGTTGAAACACGGTCCTATTATATATGATATGATATATGATATTAAGAATTGTTGTAATATTTGCATAGGATGTAAAGACATTTTTAATGAAATACATGTATGTCCTGTTTATGGACATAATAAAATGTCTTTTTCGACAGTTATTCGTTGGTTTAAAACATTCAAATGTAGGTTAGTTTCAACAGAAGATGCCCCACATGATTGTCGGCCGAAAACAGCAATGTCTGCAAAGATGGTTTCTAGAGTGAAAGGAATAGTTGCAACTGATGCAAGATACACCACTAGGCAAATAGCTAGTATAGTTGGCATCTCATTAGGAGCAGCTCATACAATTTTATAACGTAATTTGATAATGAGAAATATCTGTGTTAGATGTATTCCCCATCTGTTGACAGATGGGCAGAAAAGGGCACGCGTGCTATGCGCAAAAATGTTAAAACAATTTCAAAATTACAATACACGGTCTTTCGCAAATGTCGTAGCTGGTGACGAGACATGAGGTCACTTCTTTTAGCCCTAACGAAAGATTAAGAACAAAATATGGGCAACAAGGACTGGCAAAAGACCATGCATTGCATAGTGGACCATGAGTGTAAATAGTAATGCCATATTCTTCACGACTCAGGTTCCTGCCATTCAGGTTGCTGTACATAAAGGCAAATCCGTAAATGCGAAGTTTTACAAGGCTGAAGTTCTTCGAAAACTCAAGAAATATTTTAAAAAACGAAGACCCGCAACTGGTTTGGCCAATATCAGATTGCTACATGCCACTGCATCATCGCACATAACGTCTATTGTACAATACTTTCTGAAGCAGGAAAAAGTTGTTGTGCTCCCTCATCCTTCGTATTCGCATGACCTTGCTCCGTGTGACTTCTTTTTATTCCCAAGGCTAAAATATACCTTTCTGGTCGAAAATTTGTCCAGCGCAAACACCTCGGTTCAAATAGGTCTTCATATAATACATATAAACGACTATGAAAATGTCTTCAATGATAGGATTAGAAGACTGAAACGGTGCCTATCTGTTGGAGGTGAATACTTCGTGGGGACAAAATAAACATTTCATTGAAATCTATCCAGGATACATTTTTTATGTGCTTGGATGTATTCATATTTGAACAGTCTCGAATTCCGTGAGTCATAAATTAAAACACATCAATATGGATCGAATATTTGTACAGTAACACTTCCCAAACCGTACATTTTTAACAAAAACTGATGTGTTTTAAATGCAGGTGGCTACTAAATGCAGGCTGAAAATATTACAGAAAGGTCCTATTTTTGCCTACATTAAGCTTTAACCTGTATTAAAAACACATTTTAGTCACATTTCCGGTTAAGAAAGTGGCAGAAGCAGGCTATGAAAACTCAGATCATGGGATTTATCGAAGTATTCGAAATCTGTGCCCAAGCGTTTCGTTTTATAAGTTGACTTATCGTGTAGCACAAATGTATATATGTAATCTTTTTAACCCAATCACAGCCTATCCCCAACCTAAGTGGCATTTGTAAATAGCTTTTACCCCGATAACTAGGCGTCTCATCCGGATCAGCCATTATTTTTGTTTAAACTTTAGAGAAAATGTGGAGTTTAAATATAAAGCAGACGATATACTGCGAATGCGCATAATTTCCGTGGCAGTAAAGGGGCAAAGGCAAACCGTGGATTGAAAAGAAACTAACGCACCTGCGTTTGCATATTAGTTTAGCGTATAATGTTTCGTTGTTACATGTATATCTTCCTGTTTGTAGGTGACTCCACTCATATTTCGTAACACAATCTGCAAGTGCGTCTGAGTCGGTATGAAAATAGGTTATTCAAGGGCTAAGTATAAAGCACAACGCCGTCGAAATCATTCGGTACACACATCCTTAATTCAAAATCACAACTAGAGGTTCGTAATATTTTAAACCTACATGTACCTACCTTGACTTTGGCATTTTTCTATGTAAATTAAGCTAGTTTTACAAAATTGGTATGCATATTAACAATTTATTGCTATATACATGTAGCATCTTATGTAAATTAACACATACACTTTTACATGATGCATCTTATCTTGAATGGATTAAATGTACACGTTTTGTTCAATCTGGAGCTTTATCTCTGTAACAGATTGATAATTTCATGAATCTTTTAATATGATTGTATGTATCATCATCATTGGAGGATGGGGGCACATATAAAAAAAGTCCAATCTGCATATTGTTTTGATGCTACTACCCTTGAATTAATAAAATATCACACATTGTGCTGTCAAGGGTTACACCTCTGTAATGGATGGATGAAACTTTATGACCTTTATGAGAGTATGTACCATTATTTGGAGCTGGCGCACTTGTTTCTTATTTGCGAAAACAATTTTGCAGCTGTTGCCCTTGAAGTGCTCTTTGGTTTACACTATTTTCGTCCAGATCTTTATCTCTGCAACGGACTAATGTAGTTTCATGCAATTTTATATTGTATCAAATCAGCAAATTTGCTTGTTTAAACAGCTTGGATTGGATAATCGGCGTCTGATCCGGATCCAATCCGATTGACACAAGGAAAATGTTGTCACCAACGTCAACGCACTTTTGACAAATTTGTTGACAAAAGGTGCAGACTTGAGCTTTAGCAGTTTTCTTAAGGATAAATCGCTTATGGGAGGGTTTATAGTTATCTGTGTGCCATCACAACAAGTCTCGTATGCAATATATGTTTGTATGTACATGTATGTAAGGTTGTGTTAGAGCAAACACAAATTTGATTTTCAATACTGCTTCAAACATTTATGACAAATAGTTTGGCGGTTAAAAGCTATAGTTCAGAATACTACTAGGGGAACCACTCTGTCAATCACATTATTATTGCAGTCGGCAGGATTGCCCATCGCTCTTTTTTAAGCATCTGACACCACCTGATAGAACAATTGTTTCCGAGTGATTAAATGCCTCGTATTTACGGCATCCCTTACCTCGTTCCAAGCCTTCTGCAGTGAGGTGCGACACTATAGGGACTGGTTACGAATTAAGATTAGTAACGCAAATTGATGTCCACTGCATTTAATAAATAAGTCTACTATAACAAGCTCATCTGTGTAATCACTTAGAAATAATATTATATCACTTCTCAATGTAATAGAGAAAGACACGTTGATATTTGAGAACATTGCGTTTGATGAAAGCCTTGATTATGTTTCATTCCCTAAGTATAAAATTATAGTGTGATCCGTTTTATTTCATTTATTCAATGACAACTATAATGATAGGTATTGGCCCCTGCGTGATAACTTCTGACACGTGAGAAGTATTGATGTGTTTGGTCTTTGATGAAGGTCCGCGTCTACTAAATAGGTCGGTTTTGATTAGTCGCGACAAAAAGTACACTGGTAAAGTTGGGATTAATGTTTACGTTATCGGGCTCGCTGATTGGATATAATTAAAGAATATTATAAAAAACACCTTTGACCTTGGTCCTAGATCTATTTTGAACATGTTTAAATATTTATTGCTTGATTGCATGGCAATATACCTATTTTATGGGTAAAACTTGAGAGGAAGGTAATTTGCAACAGGTTGAGTTCGATTTTGCACCGATTTGGGGGTTACCATAGTTGGCAGTCTGTAGCTCAAAAGTTTCGTGGATGACCCCTATATCGGAGGTCATGTTTAGATGTCACTTTGATGGATCTTTCAAATGAGGGGTAACTTATTGGTCAACGAGATATAGGGAAGTTACTATAGACACTAAGGTTATAATGGAGGTCTATGGGAAAATCTTTGGTAGTCTCTGACCATAAGTGCATTACCGCAGATACACTTTATTTATGACGGTTGAAACGTTAAGGTTTTAACACACGATCTGTTATGCGGTGATCATGTAAATACAGACATCTAACATTTTAAACAAAATTGTTTGCAACTTAGTGTACACTGAAAGTCTGATTTAGCCTTGCATGGATTTTATCTGATATAAGACCATTTTTAAATAATTAATGGACTACGCCATGACATTATGTGCCATTTAACAAAACACGTATCGTTGCAATCGCGACCGTACAAGTGAATGCAATTAACTTCTAGATAAGACGACGAACTAATAAACCTAACCAAGCATTTGACATTCAGGCGATAGTAAGAGTTAACACAATCGTGCGGCATGATTCAGATATGTATACGTATAAATGCGAATATACGTCGATTACACTCGAAAATGGAATGCAACAAAACATACATGCTTCATGTACTTGAAACGTTCAATGAAAAAGATGGTCCAACTTGCAATGCAAACAGTGTAGCTCAATTTTATAAGTCGACTGGTATTACTGCAATAAAAAACTTAAATATGTCCAATCACATGAAACTGTTAACAATACAGATATAGATTATAATTATATGATATAAGAAATATTGAGGGGTTTTTTATCGTCTGAATTAGAAACAGGTTCGATCAGAATACAGCCTAAACTAATAATCTAATAAATTAAATTTGGGTCGTCGGCTAGAAAATGGGCCCTTACGGCATTATAAACTATGTAGACTCAGATCAGCCATCGCATCATTGGATAAGGTTCTGAAGTTGTTGGAAGTTGTTGAAGACATATCTATTTTAACTATAAACTCTGCAAACAGTGTATAACCTGATTCGACGCCGCGTTGTCAACGCGGCGTCGGATCAGGGTCTACACAGTTCGCAATGCCGTAAGGGCCCTTTTCCTAGCCGGGGACTCAAATTTAATATGGTCTTAAAATTGTCGGCAGAGGCTATCAGTGTTCTGCGGTCAAGCACGAACGTTAAGAAAAGAATAATGTTTCACAGCAAATCTGTTGGTGTTTCAATAGTCGATATTTTTAATGATATTTTCGGTAGACAATATATTTCTAAATGTACTAGCACAAACATGAACTGTTTGTTAGTATCAGCAACATACAGAACTATTTAGAACTATGTGACAATAAGTACTTCAATAGAGCGGATACATGCAAATTGTGGCTAAACGAGTGGCAACGGGGTAAAGTGAATTTATGACGTAAAGGCTAGCCTAAACATTTGGATTATTCTGTAGATTGCATGTATGTCTTCAGTTAATCACATTGCTGCACTCGATTTCATAAAACACACTGTTGACTATGATCTACTGTGAACAGTCATTTCTTATGGTTACCATAGTTTTAATTTCTAAGTCAAATTAGGTGGGATAATATATACGGCTTTTCATAGCAAGGTTTAATTGAGAGAGATTAAACAGATCCAAACAGTCTTATTGACAAAATGTCAAATGTATCTGTCTTAAGCGTACCGAAGTAAATAAATAGTTATCAAGTAGCATACTTCAGTATTTTATACGAGTGGGTGTCGCATAACTTGTATTGATCTGATAGATAAGGTGATAATATTATAAACTCTATTCTGGTCTGATAATGTGTAGTAACCCCCATATTTGTCTAAACACCTTTCATGCTAATCTGATTAGATAAAATTTAATATTCTGTATGTTAAAGGCAAAGCAGTGGTGTTCATTACAAACAGTTTGTTTTCTGATGAAACATCGAGTAACTCGTCGTCTCAGCGTAACCCCACTTTGATAACATGTTTTTATAAGATGGGAAAGTGCTTACTATAAGAGTTACTGCAGACAAAATTAGGTAAGGCGACATGCGCTCTGCGTGCTCAAATATCGATCTGAGTTTTTATAAAAAGGGTAGATTTTAAGCCTGTAGTGTGTGTATAACATTCGTCACTCTGTAATGTGTGTACAACATTCGTGGCTTTCATTCTAAGAGCATGGAGTCTAAACTTTCGGTGAGTAGCGCTGAACAGCCTCCACTAAAGGCATTTGACCATGTGTGTGACATTTGTAAAGAGGAAAGCACTAAAAATGCCATCGGATATTGCCAACAGTGCAATCAGTACCTCTGTAAATTGTGCTGCGATCATCACGGAAAGATTGTGGGTACAAAATACCATAAAGTCAACGGAAAAGATGAAAACGTGGTGTTTGGACGGGAGACTCTTTTTGGAAGAAAGCTTATTCCATCGTCAGTTATCATAGTTCCTAAACTGCCTTCTTCGGAGACTTCGTCGAATCCCGAAATTAGATATGTCAACTTCTTCAGAGATATCGACAAGATGGTTGTTCTTTGTTGGTACCCGAGCAATCACATTTACGCCATTTTCGAATTAAAGGAGGGCCAACAGGAACGCTATTCCATTATTGTAGTCCACGATATAGCCACTTGCCTGGATATGGACAACAATCAAATTCTTGTAACAATTGATAAGAACAACGTGGTATCCGGACTAGATATTTCACAGCCATTGCTTTCAAAAAAGGAACTATTTAAAACATCTGGCGAGTGCCATTCATTCGTAGAATTTGATAACGGATTTGCAGCAGCAATTAAAATGTCATCGAGTTATATTATGCCGGAATGGCAAATTCAGTACATGAGCCGATCTGGTAAAATAAAAACCCGTATTTCATACGACACAGACGGAAATGCGCTTTTATCAAGTCCCAAAGCTCTCGCATCTAACCATACACAGAACACTCTGTACGTCCTGGATGACGGTAAAAATAAACTCTTTGGA
>JAULCE010198190.1:0-11435 GCA_032359355.1 Macoma nasuta | reverse complement strand
TCAAGTTATGCTCTGGACAAGAAAAAGTAACAAAGGGCAATAACTCCGTAAATAAGCAAATAAGAGTTATGGTTCTTCTACACTGCACTTCCTTTCATTGAGCTTTACCATTGTATGAAGTTTTATTAAATTCCATTGAGAAGTATTGAAGTTATAGAAGAAAAGGAAAAAAACGAACGGACGGACGGAAGGGCTGACAGACTGACAGATAGACAGGGTGATTACTATAGGGCACCCACACTGATGTGTGGGGTCCCTTATAATAATAATAAAATTATGAAAATATGTAAGATTTATTGTCCTAGTTGATGATTTGATTTTAGAATGTGTGTCATATTTGACATTTCTATATCGACGCTAAATGAGGCCTATGTAGTTAACAGAAATTGAACGTAATATCAAGAATAGAGTCAATGCTCCAATTTCCAGTATACTTTCAAAGCAATTGAAAATTGGCATTTTTCCTTCAGAAATAAACATCCATCACGTTTTCCTTGCTGTTACATGCAAGTCTGAAAAATAAATGCCAAATGGATCAGAAAAAACCTGCCTAATCGTCCGATGACCAATATTTCTTAATTTTCAATCATGTATTAGACTTATATATGAAGCCCTAGAAATGTAAGGCTAATTAGTGAGACGCTTACAATATCAATAAACTTATCAGCTAGCCGAGTTGGTCATTAGGGATAACAACTCAACTGGTCATTAACCCTGTACTACTTGAATATTTATGAGAAGACCAAGTCACTTGAAAAAGCACTCAACTTTTTGTTAACATTAACGTGTATACATAACAATCGTTTTCGATAGCAGTCATCGTAGACTGTGGTATGATTTATCCAACGGCAAAAGGTGCAGACCTGTATCAGACCGTTCGTTTGCAAAACAAAATATATGAGAGTGTATCGAGTGAACAGTGATAAGACCTTTTATCATCATCGAAAACTGAACCCTTTTCTGTCCATTTTGAAGAAACACGTAATGGACATGACTCACAAATCAAGAAAACGAGAACCTTAATTCAGCATATGACGATGTTGAATGAAGAATACGGTTAAAATGATACAATCTGAGACGATGCCCAGGTCAAAGAGTCTGGTAAAGTGTCACGACCTTCATTACTACATCGAGTAGCATTAAACAAGAACGGTGGTTTCTGACATGATGTAGTGCAGAACGTGTCAATCATGTGCTCAACAACATTTCATTAGACCTTAACCCATTGCTAAAAGTCTCGTCTGTTGAGACTGGTGTCAGATATGTCCAATATTCTCAGACTTAACTACTTTAGTGTCCAACGAATTGCATCATTGTCAGACGTGCGGTTCGCGGTGTCTAATCTGGATCCAAGCTATCTAGAATTATAACGACCATGGCATCCAGTTGATTGCAGTCATCATCTTCCTGAGTAGCTGCTTGGTTTTATGCTTTTTTTCACGACTAAAACATATTGACCTCTCTTCGTTCACTCACTTTGTTATCATCTAAAGCTTGCTCAAAACGCTGATGAATTGTACGAACATATAAACTGAGTGCCGCATAACATAAAACTTCATCAGACGCCGTGGACTTTTAGATGCTTCAGGTTTTTTTATCACAAATGGAAGCAAAACTTTCGGCAATTATCCAAAACAATTATTATTTGCTTTTTAAGTTTTCGTGTTCTGCCTTTTGGGGGAACTCTTATCTTGTTTTATCGAAAATGATGCTTATGTATCCATTGATGTTAAAACATTGCTAAACTCTAATTCAGGATGCTTGCAAATATATATATTCAGCATTCAAGATAATCAGGCGTACATAAATAATCATTTCCGAACAACTTTTTAAAATCTTTACCAAACACTATTATGTGACCATTCCTAAGAATGTTTATTTTCGAGACGGTTCAAAAAGATTGCTTACAAAAGGGGTTATGTTTAGAAATACAATAATAAAACTTACATGGCTTGACTGTTTAACCGGTTTCGCTCCGATTCAGTTCTTATTCGGTTCCGATTCCAGTTAAAATTTGATTAGCTTCCGTACTGTACAGACGTTAGCATTTTGGATACGCACCGAATCTCTAGCCTAATATTCATCTTGGTTTCCCTGTACATTGGCTGCCCTCAACAAACGAAATTACGTGGTAACAAGGTTGGAATATTTACAACAAGAACGTTCCCAAATTTAACATGAATGCAGTTACACTATGTCCCCTGAAATGGTAGATCTATTAGTTTTAGTCTTTGGTTATTATTAAGAATTATCGTAATATATCCGATTCTTGAAGTACATTCTACTCATGACTTTATGAGTAAAATACTCTTAACCCTTATCACGCCTATCGCGACTATAGTGGTGCTGTCTACTAGCTTGGACCCGGATCAGACTGCAAGTAACACGGCGTCTGATCAGGATCCGAGCTGTTTGATACTCGGACATAATTTTCACCAAGAAAACCCAACAAGCTTTAGAGATCAAGAAGACGAGAATTCAACGGATTATTTTTGGCGGCATGTAAGAGTTAACAAAATTTGCGTTCTAGATGTTAACATGCTTAAAATCGACAGACTTGGCATGTTATTTCCACGGGTGGAGTAATGTATATTTTTAACCCTTTCGCCGCCAAATTACAAGTGTCGGTTTTAATGATTTTGGATTACTTATTGTAATGATTAAAATATCAGAAATAATTAAATAAACTTTGGCTTTTTCCGAAACCTTAACATTCGGACTAAATTCCTTTTTTTTCTTTTGTCAAATTCGTTAATATTCTAATTAATTGTGTGTAATAAACTGTTTGGGATATTACATAAAATACTGGTAAAATGACAACTTTGTGTTTTAGAAAATGCCTTTTTTGTATACCGTGCAAAACTTTAAATATACATTGTTCCAGATGACGGCACAAAACACCACGTTACTAATAGTTTAATTCTGCTATCAGTTAATTTGTTTTAGTATGTTAATATATTTTAAATATGTGACAAGAAGAATATGACAGTCATTGTCATTTGAGATAAACTTTCCTTAAATTCGTCTAGAGTAAAAGGTTAATAAGCTCGCCAGAGGCTCCTTTAAGAAAAGCTTATCTCAAACGACTAAGAGTGTTATATATCTCGGACTCTACTAAAAGAAGGTCTTGCAGGACATACCACATACAAAACAAACAGCCAACCGAACAGCACAGAAACACATACTTTATCAACGCATTCACACCTGCACACACACACACACACACACACACACACACACACGTGAGCCCAAACATACGTAACATATAGAAGACACACAAATACAAATAAACAGACATAAATTTCAAGTCGAACTCATGCCTTAATCAAAACTACTATTTGAACTAAACGACGAATAACACCCTTTACTCTATATATATTTAAACTCATTCACGAATGATGAAAATGTAGATTATCTGGTAAAGAAACACTAAAGAAACAGAGAACATTGTAAAAAATGTGAAGATTAACCAGCGACTGAAATCGATCAAATCTGTAAGAGGTTCAAATAACGAGGATGTCTCGATAAAACGGAACCGGTTCCTGGTAAAATCCGGATAAACGAAAATCCCACATAAAGAAATAACAGTTTACACTTTAAATTATGATTTTTGAACAAAACAATACGATCTATTTTGGAACTTTTTAAGGTGAATTTCTTATGGTATATACAATTACAAACAGTGCAAACCCCGACCAAAGAGCCCTTACAGGAGCCATCTAATCTGATTCTTCAGTGTTTGCAGATAAAATTTGCAACCAGAAAATAATTTCCGGTTTAACGGAATCCGAATTGAGATATATCTGTAGATATTTATGTTATCCGGCGGTTAGGCGGACATATCACTTACTTTTCGAAGTACAACTGGGAAAAATATAAGCGGACGACATTTTAAAGTCCTTTCTTGTTTACGTCATAACCTACAAGTCGTGGCTTTACTAGTATTTTCAAACAACTTGGATCAATATCAGATGACAAGTTACTTTGGATCTGGATCTGAGCTTTTTGACAAGCAAACAACAGTTAGACCAATGTTTAAGTAAATCGGTCAATGCTAAGAAATTGAAGCAAACAACATTTATTACCACACGAAACTGATCGCAACAGACCTCGGGCAGCGGAAAAGGTAAAAACGTAGACTTATAAAACCATTGTATTGTAATTGTTTTCTTACGACAGACAAGGATCTTATCCGATAACCTTTTTCTCGCGATTAACCCTTATTACGCCAATTGCGACCAAAGTGATGTTGTTAACTAGCTTAAACCCGAGTCAGACGCCGAGTAGCTCGGCGTCTATTCCAGATCCAATCTGTTTGCCACTTAAGCAACAGTTTAACTATATTTCAAACTAAATGAGCAAGGTTAAGATATCAGCAGACGGGAATTCAGCGGACTATCGTTTTGGCGGCACGAGAAGGGTCAAAACAACAATACGTCTGATTCTCGTCTGCTGGTTTTTTAACGTCATCAAATGCAATATCAAATAGTTAATCAACTTCGTTGAGCGGCTGTCAAAACACGTGGATTCATATCAGGCGCGGAATGACTCGCCGCTTATCTAAATATAAACTGTTGCATGTTCAGTTTTGGTCCGCACCATCGGGATATAGCTTAATTAACTGCAAATTGAGTAATTCTCTGTAGTGGAAATGGCTATTCGTCTAGACTTATAACACATGATCAGTAGACACAAAACAATCCTAGCGGTTGCAAAACGTTGATCCGTTATCATACTGTCTAGCATTAGGAGATTTAAAATTTTGGTATTTATCCCTTAGGGTGCACCCGTTGAAAAGTATGATCATCTTGGCAAAGCGTAACGAAATATATCATTTTTGAATTGTTATCAAATCATGGTAGGTAATGGAGCACTTTTTCGAAACGATTAAATCTCCACCTCCCACAATGTGTCAGTAGCCATTACCAACAATGTTTTCTGAAATAGATGAGAGCCTTACACTGTAAACTCTCACCCAGCATATTTAAACCGTAATCTGGTTTTTCTTGAGAAATGGTGTAAAGGTTAATTCGACACCGCACTATCAAACTAGTTTGATCTGATTATGCAAGTACTTTGAAATTCAATCAGAATCGAGATTTAATAAAATGGCTCCAATAAAAAAATGTTGACATGTGGCAAGAAAAATCTCTCTGTCTCTTTGTACAGTAGTGGAACATTAAATTCTGTAAAAGGAAGATCCTTCAAAAGCAAGAAAGCCAATTCATATAGAGAAAATTGCAGACTCGGTTGTATTGAGTCTGTTCATGAGTAGTAATTAAACATGAAACACTACGCACGCCCCCTAGCACCGGCTTAAGCGCTATTTAATTTTCAAAACTAAAAGGGTTGAAATTCATGATCTCGAAGGACCCTTATCACGCCGATTGCACACTTATTGATGCCACCAACCAACTTTGACCCGGTTCAGAGGAATAGGCGTCTGTTTCGGATCAAGCTGTTTGACAACATTTGCTCGGTACGATGTTTTCAATAGTCATTAATTATAAATGCTTAAAAACGTTTCTGTGGATGAAAGGTTTAAGGCAATGTCCTTATCGGTTATTTAATTCATATGATGTAATTAATCGATTAAGATATTGCCTTGATTATCATACTTATTTGTTAGTCGGTAATCTCACCGAATTTGGCCGACAATCCCATAAACAAAACCAACCTCGTGGGTCATTTAACATCGGTCGATTATTCCATCAGCAAGAACTATAGAATGAATAGAAGGAACATTTAATTAAAAGTGATCCATAGACCTTTTTAGACTTATCCACAACAAGTAAATTTGAGAGAAAATGTAATTTCTAATCAAAAGGAAAATGCCATTTTTGAATTATATTTGAATCATTGTAGGAAATGGAACATTTGCTCGTTACGAGCCAATGCTTCTTGTCCTAATATAATTACAATAGTCTTCAGCTACAGATTTGCTTAAAAGAGGTAACTGTAGAGAAAAGGGTAAACACGCTTTAGGCAACTGAGATAATTATTCAGAGACAATTAGTATCCTGATCAGACAAAGAGTAACCCGACGTCTGGTCCAATATCCAGGCTATTTAACATTCGATTCATTGATTTATAAACTTTTGATATAATCAACAAAAAATTAGGATGTAGCAGTCAATATTTAAAGCAGACTTTAATGTTCGCTCCGAGGGAAGGGTTACAATACTTTAGTGCAAAGTAAGCATTTCCTGACTTTATGTGACAGATAGCAATGCAATCTTGCTTCTACATTACAACTATTAAAATTAGTTTTGTTGTATCTTGCAGTTGATTTAATAAACACAAACAGACTAATAATTGTTGACAACCAAAGGTCAGAGGCTCATAATGCATCTGCATGTGTGGTTGGTTACCTGTGTGAGTGTATTGATAGATAACTTGTTTCAGTGCTGTTCGGGTGGCGGTTTGTTTTGTATGTTGTGTGTCCTGCAAGACCTTCTGTCATACTTTTTATGCCGCGATAATGAAACACATCTTATATCTATTGTAATGCATTCGTGGTAAAAGCCTGAAAATATTTAAACGCATGTAGTGAAATTATAAGTTAAGATGCTTGACAAAGTATCTAGATACTTTAACCCTTTTATCCACAAGCTATTTTTAGACTTATCCCGAAGAAAATGATATGATGAAAAATGTAGATCTAGGTATAAGAAAAATACCATTTTAAAATTGAATTGAAATCATTTTAGAAAATGCAGCATTTACTTGTTACGATGTTTCCAACTGGGCAAAAGTTACAGAGGGGATAAAATGCGCTTCTGTGGTTGAAAGGGTTAAAAATTAACTCCCTGGAAACTTTCTAAAGCAAAGTGTTAACTAAAAAACATTTATATATGAACAAAGCAAACACCAAGCCAGACGTCTATAACACCACTCGGCCAATAGTTTTACCAAAGGTCTAGGGAGTGTGCTAAGACTAATAAAGCGGAAGTAGAACAAATATCGCGCATATGCACAACCTGCCTGGCAATGAAGGGGTTAACACCAATAAATGTGAAAATATCGACCGAACCGAACTCACTTACCATTAGGCGGTACTTTCCGAGCCAAAACAGTTTAAAATTCAACATGTCTTAACCCTTTACTCATTCTTATTTCTATTCTTGTGTAAAAGTCATTGACACAATTTTGATGTTGGATGATTATATTAATATTAACAGATTTATTTACAAACACTCTATAGACGTATTTGAGTACTGAAGATGTAGTGGGAGAGAAGCTAGTATGGCCAGTTTAAACGCTTATGTTATAAACACTTAGTAAATGTAACATAAACATGAAACGTGTCAGTTTTCTTATCCTTGCTAATGATTTATTTTTATTATTGGTGTCAAATGAGACATTGCTATATAGACACTAAATAACGCACATGTAGTAAAAAATTGAAAGCATTGTCAGGAATAGAGAACAAGTTCCATTTACCGCTATGTTTTCAAAACCATAACAATATGCATTTTTCCCTCTCCTTAATATTGGTTTATTTTTCTATCCATTCTGTTCATTGCGGATGAACGTCTAAAAGGCACATGAAGACATGGATTAGGGAGGAACCTTTCAATATGTTCGACGACGAGAAAATTATAATAAAGAACCCTTAAATTCATGAATTTAATATGAGAAGACCAAGCCACCTGGAATATCACCCCTACTATTTAATACCATTAACGTGTAACTGTAGCTCTATGTCCTAATTATCAGCTCCTTAAGGAGTTGTCTGATCACAGTCTGCGCTGTTTGCAAAAGGTATTATATAGTATGTGTGTTTATTGAGTAAACGCTGCAAAGTTGTTTTCTGCGCAACACTATCAAAACCTTGTTAACCATTATTCTGCCAATCGCGACCGGATGTCACTCAACAAATTTGAAGCTTATTGAACAGAACTTACAAACCAAGAAAGAGAGAACTTTAATTCAGCATATGACTAAGTTGAAAACAGAATAAGGCTCAACATTATACAATATGAGACGGTGCCCAGAACAAAAGGTCTGGTAATGTGCCACGGCTTTCATCTCTACATCAAATACCACAAACCTTGAGCGGAGACATCTGGCATATTGTAGTGTAGAACGTATCAATAATGTCCTAAACAACATTTCATTAGAAATGACCCACTGCTGAAAGCCTTGTCTGTTACAGTTGTTGTCAGACCTGTCAAATGTTTTGAGAAACTGTTGTTTTAGTGTCCAACGGATTGCATCATGGTCAGGCGTAGAGTTCGCGTCGTCTGATCTGAATATAAGCTGACTCAAATTATAGCAATTGTGGATCCAATAAGTTTGCATTTATCACCGTCTTAAGTAGCTGCGTTGGGTTAAGCGTTTTTCACGACTCAAACATATTGAATTCTCACTATTTTTTTTTAATTTGAAACTATCTATAACTTGCCAAAACGCCGAAAATGGAACGAAAACATCACATCTGCGTGCAACATAAGTTGATGATGTTTAAGGCAGAATAAGGTTCAAAATAACATTATCTGAGACTGTGCCCAGTACGTATAGTCTGGTAGAGTGCCACGGCCTCCATCTCGACATCGAGTAGCATTAACCAAGAACGGTGGCTTCAGGCAAAATATAGTGCAGAATGTATCAACCATGTCCTCAACAACATTTTATAAGAGCTTAGCCAACTGCTTAAAGCCCTGTCTGTTAAAACTGTTGTAAGATTTGGCCAATGTTATAAGACACTACTGTTTTGGTGTCAACCAATTGCATCAATGTCAGACGTGGAGTTCCCAAAGTCTGATCTGGATCCAAGCTTTTGAAATACATGTACGTTGCTAACAGGAAGGAGCCAGATCAGATACCGTGTGTGTGGAATGGGAAAAGGTCTGGCCGCCACTTTCATATCAACAGCATATGCTGGGGGAAATGAAAACAAACAAATGATTGAAACCTTATTAAGACAAAATCATCCCAGAATTTGTTCAGAATTAATAGTCTAGTAGAATGCCACGACCTTCATTTAATCAAGCATCATCACCAAAGAACGATAAACCGGGCGATAGCATTGCAATACGTTTCAAGCATGTTCTTCTGAACGAGGATTCAATAAAACTTAATTCCTAGCTCGTATTGACGTCGGGAAAAAGTGTAGCATTCGCTTTTTTAAAACTCATTTAATTAATCTAAAATTCAGGGTAACTCAGCTATTAGATATTTATGAACTCTCACAAATGAATGTTTGTTTGTTAAAAGCATTCAGGAGTAAAAAAAAAACAGACGCTAGCAAAAAATGACATTTTGCGTACATTTGTAAAATGGCACAAGGCATAACTATCGGGTTTCGGAAATGATGCATTTTTCTCAAAGCTTAAAGGTCAAATTTTCAAAACGAAATATTTCTGCTGTTGAAGCTTAATTCTAATTCATAAATCTAGGCGTAACGTGCCTTCCTCATCCATAACACTGACATGCTCTTTGCGTAATGCCACGTAATATAACTTCATTTTGTAGTTTGGCATTTTTAAAACACAATGCGATTTTTTTTGTTAAATAATGAAAACGTGAAAGTGCAATTGTGTTATTGAGGGAACATGTGACAAGCTACGAATGTATACAACTGTTAGCAAAATGCCATTTCATCAATCGCTAGCGTCGAGCTTTTTAATCGTATCTCCTAAATGCTTACAAAGTAACATTCATGTGTGAAAGTGCATACATTTCTCACGGCTGAGGTACCCTGAACCTAAGGCAAGAGGAGAAAATTGTCTACAAAATTATCGTCTATTCCAATGTAACATATACACTTTATTTTGCAATATATTTCCGAAAATCTAACCATAGTGCAACATGTATGTACGTGTAGCCTGCTATCCCGTAACCTGCTTTTCAAAACTATGTCGATATTTCAAACAGCTTGCATCCAGATCGGGATCCAAGCTGTTTGACAATTAGACAATAGGGTCACCAAATTCAAAGAAAATATGACGATGATTAACTGGAACAGACTTTTGAAATTCACTCACAGCGTTTGAATATATTTTACGAAAAACGGTCGGAACTTGCTATGTCAAATTCTGAGGGGGGAGGGGGCTAGTTTTATTAGTTTTTTTAAGGTAATTCCAACTAATAAAAATGCCCCTTCCCCACTTCAAGGCGTATGCACGAAGGAAACCCCTTTTTTAGATTTTAGATGTTAGTTTGAGATTCAAGAGTGTAGTTGACTGAACCGAATTCGAGAGAGCGAGATTCGACTGCATGTGTCCGAGTGGCAGAGAGCTCGAAGTCGAACCGCATATTCTTTCTTGCTTAACCCTTAGCAAGCACATCGCGGCCTTACTTGCATTTTCCAACAACTTGGATCCAGATCAGACGCCGAGTTACTCTGCATCATGAGCCAAATTGTTTTATAAGCAGACTACAGTTACACCAAGGTAATCGGAAAAGGCTAACAACTTGAAGCAAACGACATTTATAACCAGACGACAATGATAGCAACAGACTTAGAGTTAATGTACCAGAGCAGTGGAGGGGGTAAATGTAGTCTAATAAGACCATTTTACTGTATTTATCTTATTACGACAGACAGCCATCTTATCCAAAAACCTTGTTTCGCGATTAACCCTAATCACGTCATTTGCGACCATAGTGATGTCAACCAGCTTGGACCCAGGTTAGTCGCCGAGTAACTCGGCGAATGATCCGGATCCAAGCTGTTTTGCACTCGGACAACAGTTTCACCATATTTTAAACGAATCGAAAAAAGCTAAGAGATCAAGCAGACGAGAATTCAGCGGACTATTTGTTTTTTGCAGAAGGATATGGATCAAATACAATATAGAATAATTAATAAAATTGTTGTGCGGCTGTCAAAACACGTCGAATTGGACCGGCGCCGAATTACTCGCCAACTTATCTAAATCTAAGCTGTTGCATATTCCGTTTTGGTCCGGACCAGCGGGATATAGCTTAATTAACTGCAAATCGAGTATTACTCTGTAGTACAAATGTCTATTTGTTTATGTTTAGAAGTAATGCCATGATAAGAAGACACAAAGCAGTCCTTGCTATAACATACCGTTGAGCTGCTGCCCTACTGTCTAGCATAGGGAGAGGTGAAACTTTTATTAGTTATCCCTGAAGGTTCTCCCCTTGAAAAGGATGAACATCGAGGCAAAACTAAATATACTATTTTTGAATTTGGTTTTAAATTATTGAGTAATAGAACACTTGCACGTAACGAGAAAAGCGCCATCACCGCAACATAATAAGTAGCCATTTCCAACGCCGTTTTCGAAAATGGTTGAGATTCTTACACTGTAAGGTTTGACACATCCTCTATCATATCTAGATTATAATCTGCCTTTTTGAGAGAAAAAGTGTAAAGGCTAAATTTAAGGTTAAGAGATCAAGAAAACGAGAATAAGCGATTTTACAAGATTAAATCCGATATCAAGGATAGCCGAATCGAT
>JAULCE010198079.1:0-11435 GCA_032359355.1 Macoma nasuta | reverse complement strand
ATGTATAGGATGGCATCTTGCTTTGTGACAAGGAGGCGGTATGGGGGTATTTGTCACATTCAGTGACTGTTCTAGTTGCAACTGCTTGAAATTTTGACTGTTTATGAAAATGGATTTTTTCTCAGCTGGCAGTCAATATTTAAGTACATGTCAATATTGAATATGAAATACAAAGTTGAAATATTGAGATTGAGCAAAACGTTTTGTTCCAGAAGTTTATTGAAAGCCGGGCCTGGTCAAATCTGATTGTGTCCTCTTTTAACCCGTCAGATGCTTGAGATTGGTTACAGACTCAAGATCAATACATATAATCACAAGGCTCACCTTTGTGTAAATACATCAAACTGAGTGTCATATAGAGATCACATCTTCATTATTAAATCTCCCCTTTTTCTTTGAAAATAATAACATACAATGAATGAGTATGACAAGATGATGTATCGACAGTTTTACACATTAACAGGACTCCAGGCCCAGCTTTCACTTAACTTCTGGAGCTTAGATCTCGCTCAATCTCAGAATTTCAACTTTGGATTTCTCATGTGATTTTATTGTCAATACACTTACATTTTGACTGCCATTGATAAATTCAATAACAGTCCAAATTTCAGTGCAGTGGCAATAAAACTAAGGTCTATGTCTGAAGTCAAAATTTTGAGTTTTAGGACAAAATCAGCTTGAGATGTTAAGTGAAAGCCGGTAATTTCCTCACTGAAAGGGTTAAACATAGTTTCAAATAATATTGTTTATTTTAGGGTGGCCAAGATATAATGTCCATGATGGGCCAGTTGATGAAGCCAAAAAAAACAGAGATCACAGGTGAGTTTTATTTCTATCTTAGTAAGACTACTTCACAATTAGAGTGTATGATGATTAGGAAGATTATCTAGGAGGAAGAAAAACACAAATTTTGAATGGCTTAAAAATGCCTTTGACAAAAATATTGTGGGCAATGGAGCTTTTGCTGATGATGTGCAGTGTCCCCCAATGTTTTCAATAGCCAAGATTCTGCATCAACAAGCATATCTATGGAGTTCAGGCTTAAAATGTCTTTGAAGCAATTTTGTAGGCAAATGCAAAATTGTAGCCAGTTGAATGGCAAATTGACATCAGTATTTGAAATATATAATCCTATATGAATGTTAAGATATCCTTAGTAATCGTCATGCCAGACTTTCACTAAAAATCTTGAGCTGTGATCGCACTCAACCTCTTGCTCATTATAAGCAAATGCTCCATTTTCATATCCATTCAAAACTTGTGTTTTCCTTTCTGCTATTATATTCCTTCTATTCATCATAAAAAATACCATATAGAGCAAAAGACTGGACTCATTAGGCTAGCATAACATGTATGGAGAGTAACCCTGCATGTAGTCTCCCTGTAGAGCATATAGAGCATCTTACATAAGTGTTTATTTCACATCGAGGGTTTGGTGAAAGACTATTGTAACTCCTTCACATTTGTCATCAAACCCTCGATATCATTTTTATGAAACGAGTTGACTAAAAGCATATGACACGAGTCTTGGCGAGTGTCATGTGGTTTTAGTCAACTCGTTTCATAAAAATGATATGGAATAAACACGAATGTAAGATTCTATTTATCACATAACGAGACATTTTCGAAAATTTCAGTTATACACACTACATATTTATGTAATTTGATAAGAGTGTCGTACGATATTTATGTAATGGGTTTATGTCACTGGCAGACGGCCAGTTATGTGATAAGTACAGTAATTTCCAGAAGTGACCGAATACTTAGATTAATAACGGTAACATGTTTTGTTTTCATTATAAAATGCAATACATCAAACCATGGGTTGAAGGTGGATGTATCTGTGCTTTGTTATAAAGACAAAACAGCAGTGACGTGTGCCTCGAACTGTGAAGGTTAACGCTTTACTCCATATGCTATTTTAGACTCATTTACAATGAAATAATATCATGATTATTTTGAATATTATCTACCAAAATAAAAACACCAACTGTTAATGGTTTTGAAAATATTTTGGAAAATGGAGCATTTGCTCATTATGAGCAAATGCTCCATTTACCACAATGATTTCAATGATCATCTGCTATAGAGGCTTCAAAAGGCTTATATATGGAGTAAAGATTAAATCATTCGTTGCTACGTTGGGCTACTGTTCAAACTTGCTGAACATTTTACTGCGGTTTCGCATGGCTATTGCGTTTTGGTCAACAATCCATCTGTCATGTTTCATGATTAATGCAGTCATCGCCTAAACGAGGCATTTATTAATTGTATCTCGTCATATTGTTGCTTTAAGTGCACTAATTTTTTTTGATGTTTTGTTACAAATTGCAACATACCTGCAGCAGATCTGAATGACAGTGATAATTTAAACATATTCCACCAGAGACAAAAATCGAAAACCCTACTTGTTATTTTTAGACTCGTGCACACTGAAAGTAGTTGATGGATAGGAATATTATTTAGGAAATTGAAAAACTTCAACGTTTAACGGTTTGGGAAACATTTTTTTCTAAAACGGAGCATTTGCTCATGATGAGCAAATGCTCCATTTTAGAAAATGTTTTCAATGAGTATCTGCTACAGAGGCTTTAATCCTTCGCCTGCTACGAAAATTGTTGTCTGCTGAAAATGTCGTCTGCTTCATTTTTAAACATCATACGATTTTCTTAAAACTTAGTGAACCGATTGTCCAAGTGTCAAACAGCTTGGAGCCAGATCAGACGCCGAGTTACTCGGCGTCAGATCTGGATCCAAGCAGTTTGAATAATCACCTTAGTCGCGACTTAAGCAGGCTAAGGGTAAAGTCAGTTCAATATCATTGTAGTGTCAGTTTATTACCTGTTTAGTGCAATTATTGTGTTGTCAGAATCTGCTTTGGTAAGGATATTTTCATTGTCATCCACTACAGACTGAAAAGCCTTATACCCCCTTTACACCAAACTCGTTCTCACTACGTTCTGAACAATGTAGCCGAACCTGCTCAAACTGTGTGCCAACGGGAGTAGATGTAGTAGCAATGTTTAAAGGTCTGACTACGAACTTCATGGATGAGCTCAGTCGGGTTTGAATGGGAATTGTCTTCCAGAACTTTGAGCCTGTTCAAAATTTCTGGGATACCATCCCGTTCTGTAATTAGACAGAATGGCAACATACTTTAAACGGGATGGACGTACTATGAACGGAATTGCCGTACTTGGATCGTACAAGAAACGTGCTATGACATGTTGTGATCAGCCATCAATTTGTCGTATGTGTGCACACCAACTGGGTCTTTAGTGCATTGTTATTCTGTATAAATATATATAAACCAAATGCCAAGACTTAGTTCTAAACAAGTTTGCGACACGTTGCCACACAATTCTAAAAGTTCGCAGTAGGCTCTCAGTATACTCTACTCGTTTTGTGTCATTTATTGCGTTCTTATTAAGTTTTAACAACGTCCAACCTGTTTGCAGTACATCAGATGGTATGGTGTAAAAACGGGCCGTTTTCTGACAGGTTCATCATTTGGGCACACACTATTTTATGCCTTGAATCATGGATAATATTGCAACTGTTATTATTTTGAATATTGGCTTCATACAATTTTTGTTGGAAGTATAGAGAGAGAGAGAATTTGAGCAGGTGCTTTAGATTCTTTTAGTAGTGGCAGCTTTATCACGTCCTGTTTGTCAGGCTCTACCCTTCCTTTAAGGCATGATGATCACAAGGATGCAAGATGGTAAGGATGTTTGTCACAATTGCTGAGGAGTTCGTTTTCACAGCTTGAAACGGCAAAGGACGAGAACGAGGACTCGCAGAAACGTACTGGGTTTTTAGAGCCGTCAGGTCAGGACGTGATTGCAATTACGTTCTGAACAGACTAGGAACGAGATGAGGACGTACTCAGAACGTGTTCGACTGTCTTCGAACCGGATGATCGAGTTACGAACAGTTAAAACGGATTTCAACGTATAAAGAATATTGTAGAACTAGCTGCAAACGGATTCAAACTGATTAAAGATGAGTTTGGACTTGTTGGAAACGGTGTCCCCCATGAGGAGAATGGGGCAATTTCACCCGATCTAAACGTTATAAAACCGGACTGTATACGGGATAAGGACGAGATAAACGTATTGGGAACGGTTTGTGAAGTGACTATGATCGTATTATAGACATTTTCTTGCTAAAATCACACGTTCTAGTCAGTTCACAGCCCGTTCTACTATTTTGTAGGACGTGACCGGACGTTCTGAGAACTAGTTTGGTGTAACTGAGGCTTAAAGAGCCCAAATGCTTCATTTCCTACACTGTCTTCAATAGCCATCCGTTTCAGAGGCGCTAAACGGCGCATCACTCAGGCAACAACGAAAATAATTTAAAAAGAATACTTCACTCTTAGCCTGCCGATAAAACTGTCGTCTACTAAAATCGTCATCAATTGTCAACGTAGTTCGATTATTTTCAATATTAAATACAATATAAGCTGAGTGTGGGTCAGAATTGATCAGTGTCAAACGCCGAGTTATTCTGCATCTGTTCTCGATACAAGCTATTTGAGCATTAATTCATGGTCGCGTGATTGTTCGCATGACACTCATTTGATATGCGACAAGTGTTGGACAGATGAATTACCCAAAGTTATTTTTCCAGACATTTCTCTAATACTTTCACTGCAAATGTTTAATTACTATGAATGCATTTCGAAAGTTCGGATTGTGATGTTTATACTATTCTGCAACATTATGGCTTCATGTTTAAGTAGGTCAAAAACGTAGCACCCATTTTCTTCAAAATAGCACTTTATGATCTTCTTATAAGTCCACTGAAACGTTTTTATTCAATGTTCTTTAGAGTTTCAAACGACGTTGTTGTTATAAAATTGCAGACGCCAATTTGAAACATGAGAGTAAACAGTGTTAAGATTAAATTTTAATGAAATAACGCCACGTCAAGGAAAAACGTCCCCAAGAGATCGACCTTTAAACCACACAATTCATCTTAACCCCTAGCCCGCCGCTAAAGTTGTCGTCTGCTAAAATTGTCGTCTGCTTAAATTTCAAATGTTTTGGATTTACTTAAAAATTATGAAACTATTGTCTGAGTGTCAAACAGCTTGGATCTGGATCAGACGCTGAGTTACAACAACAATTTATTAGCCGCTACAATAACACTCTGATTGACTAAATGCATGCAAATTGCGAAACGATTTTGAAAATAGAAGAGACGTCGGAATTCAATCGTTGAGATGCAGTGAAAACATTTTAGAATTTTAAGGGAACATGTTGTATAAACAACAAATTGAAATGGCGTAGACATCAGCTTCCGCAGACATAAACTAACCCATATACTTTGATTAAATGTACTGAGATGTATCCGCTTTGAATATCAGCGTCTCTGAACGAGGAAGATTAACAAGGATAAAGGAATAGACTGATTTTGAATGACATTGAAAATATTGTTGACAATTGGGCATTTGTTCATTATGAGTAGATGCGCCATTTCTCTCAATGTTTTCAATAACCATCTACCATGTGCTACTCTATGAAGTAAATTGTTAAATACATTGCCAAGAGCGTCTACACCCACATTGACTCCCCCGCCGGACCAGTCTTTCGGATGAGACTTGAAACCGAGGTCCCATGTGTCAGTGCTATACACTGGGCATGTAAAAGAACCAGAGGGCTCCTTCGAAAAAGAGTAGAGCATTGCCCGGGTTTCTCTGTATCCGCTTCCCTCTCTCTGGGACGTCCAATTAGCCCAAAGTTGGCAGAAACGGACGTAAACAACAAAACAAAACCATCTTCTTTAAGCAAACTGGACTTCATTTAATGTGCGATACAGAGGTGTATCACTACATTTTAATATAACTACTGTACTATTGAACATTAGAAAAAAATAATTGTATATCTGTACCATAAAGCTAAAAATATGTTATAAGAGATTTTAATTGATATAGCGTTCGAGGACATACTCGATACAATACAAAATTATTGTTTCAAAAGACCGTCTAATATACAACTTTGTTTTCATAATATTTGATCCAAACACTATTTTGATATGTTAAAGTATTTTATATAAACACTCTAATTCTCCAAATTTACCTAAAACTTTATAAACTGATCAAAATTCTCAAAATCAACCAAAACATCGAACATAAACTCATATTTTTAACACACCCCCTCCCCTAAAACAAAAGGTCACACTCAGCATCTACAGCAAATCTATAAAAAAGAGTATAAGATGAAATCCAAATCTAAAAGCCTTATCACCCGTACGTATTAAGACAAAAACAGCACACGAAACATTAACACTGAGCTAAATATTAACGTAAATGGTTAGTGACTTCGCCTTGTTCGCCGTCACCGCCAGAAAAAAACACATGAGGCTCGCCTTAGCTACTTCTTCACTGCGAGACATAAAAAGCTTCCCCGACTTCGATATAACGAATGTCGTTTCGATTGAGCAAACAAATTTTCAAGCTAAAATTTCTAGTCGACCATAACTGCTACTTTATTCAAATTCCAGATTTAAAAAGGATACAACCTAGCACACTTAAATAAATTGAGTCGGCAGTAAATCATTCTTATTCAAATAAAAATGTTGACATCAATATGCTAAAGCATGATAATAAACTTCTTTGAACAAATCCCTGTAAAGTATTGGCAGTTATTGTGCAAAGAATCAGGTGAACTTTTACAACAGAACAATCTTGAAATGGTACAGAAGCACTGTAAATTACTAACTATAATTTAATGGCATTAAAAATTCTATTTGCAGTGTATCTTACACCACCATGAGTTACTTTGAACAACATTTATTCAAATGCTTGTGTTTTTGTTAAATCAAAGCTAAAATTAGAAATTGAAGGCGCACAACCATAGAACTATATTTGATAACTTGACTCCGAACATGTTCTTAACGTTCACAAGCAAGACCGAAAGCAGCTATATTTGTCGAAGTACTCAAACTGTCTAAGGATTTCGATCAATATCAGGCGATATAAGGCAAAATTTGTGTCAATCACCTGCGAAATATTGGCGGTTCGTGTGTGACATATCCTCTACGCTAATAATAAGCACGTTCGCGTGTTGACAACGAACCAAGTTCTCTTGAGTTCAATATTACCACACCGATGTAAGTAGTATTTGGCTCGTAAGATAAGAAACGTTTCACACAGTGTATTGGCGTCAATCCGCCTAAACTATATTCAACTGTATATGCCTGCTGCAAACAGCTGTCTGTTAAAATTAGATCCAGATCAGACGCCGAGTTACACGTTGACTAATCCGTGCCAAACTGGATTACAATATGAATACGAACGCGATTTGCAGGATTAGAGTTGAAACGTGGTTTTAAATTTGTAAATGTGTAAATGAAGTGCACGCTATTGCAATTAACCTACTCTTCGGTAGAAACTTTAAATACTTTAGAACATTTTGCCAATAAGCATTACCCTCCTACAATCGTTACCTTTGAAATGCCAACGTCTTTTAAAATACAGTGAATGCTAATTAGATAAATGCCATTTCGGTTGGATTAATAAGGTGGTACATAAAGAGCAGCCCAATTTTTGATAGTCCAAGTGGGTCCAGACATCAAAATCGCTTCGAAAATAGTTATAACGGTTCGGTTTTGATTCCTGTGTCAATTAATCAGTTCCTTAACTGCCCATGTAGTACGTATTTGTTTTATTAGTTATTGAACGCAATGAAATGCGAAACGTTTTACATTTTAAACGGGTTCATTTGGCAAAAAAATGTGCAGTGGACTCTCGTAATGTAGAGGTCGGCGGACTATTTTTTAATGGCTTGATTTATCTGAAGTGTTAATTTTATGTGTTATTCAGTAATTTCCGGGATTTTGACAGGTTTTCAAACCGCCAAAACCTATGATTTTGTTTCAGATAAATTTGCTACTGACCGTTCTAAGACGGTACTCCTATATTCACCCTAGATTTATGTCTGTTTTCTGTCCATGTTTGTCTTCTATATGTATCGTATTTTTGGACTCGTGTGTGTGTGTGTGTGTGTTTGTGTGTGCTGAGAAAGAACTTGTTTATGTACTGTTCGGGTGGCTGTTTTTTGTATGTGGTGTTCCTGCAAGACCTTCTTTTCTACTTTTGGTATGGAATAAATAAAGGAAAGTCGACTTATCCGAATTTAGATAATACGGTTCAATGGCATTCCCATATCACTTTACTCGCACATATAATGTACGTATATTCATGCAAGATATTGAGTATGTTACAATTGAAACAGATGTATGGAGGTATACGTCATTATCTCAAACTTTGTTAAATGCGTTTGCGGCAGTTACAAATAGTTTCGTATCACCGTTGTACGAATGTTTCTTACATGTTGACATTGTTTTAAATAGTTTGTCTGAATATTTGTTGCGTGTTACTTGATAAATTAAATGCAATGTAAAAAATGCATATGCGTTTGATTTAATCGTTTTCATGAGTGTTATAGCTCTATATGGTTCAGAATCTTAGAAAAATGAGAATTTAGTTACATATACAGGAGTCAATAAAATCTTAAAACTATCGGTGACCCGTATTTTTATTTTATATTTCAATAAGCTTTTGCATGGTCTTTCAACCCTTAATGTTTCAACAAAATCTATTGTTTAGAAACAAAATCACCCTTGCGTATTTAAGTCGATTTAATAATTTAACCGAAATTGATATTTAAACAGATTACCATTGAGTTATATTATTTGATATATTCAGGCATAAACTTCATTTTGAATTATAACTTTCTCGCCGATATTTGTACTAATACGATTGTAATTTCGGTGTAGAAGTAGCAAGTTGCTGTTTTAGCGACTTGTACATAACATTCTTACGACTATTAAGCTTACTCATTCATTTGCTGCCACAGGGTAAGTTAGCTTTTTAGATGTGTATCTTGTAAGGTGTATATAGCTTGCGTCATCTATTTTCTACATTTACGATTTGCAGATATTTATGTTAGGGGAACATTTTTCATCAGTTAGAACTATCCAAAGTTCGAATCTTATTTGAAATTCGAACTGATATAACTTTTGTTCAAGTTTGGTCTGATCAGGTTCTACACTGCTATCATTTACTAATGTTATCAGTGTTTCGTTTCCGTCAAGATTGTCCAGAGCCTGGTAAGACGCCACCTTTAATCAAGATTTAACTAATAATTTCACTGTACATATCTTCAGAACTTATAAAGATTCCCTATCATGTAAAAATCAGTCGAATCGTTATATCGTGTTCAATTAATACCTTCACTGCCAGGAAGGTTTTGCACATAAGCGTTATATTTTGTCTAGTTCTGCTTTAAACTTAACACATTTCCTCGACCTTTGATAAATAACATTGGCCGAGTGTCAAACAGCGTGAAACCGAATGAGACGCCGGCGTCTCTTTCGGATCCAAGCTGTTTGCATATTTTACTACAGTCGGGGTCGGGCAGTGAACGGGTTAAGACGAATTCATCCTTCACTAAAACTGAAATCTAAACAAAAACGTAAATTGTTCATTGTACGATTTTGCAATATGGATTCGTGTCGAAAATGAGTGACTGTTTTTTGTCGAATTTAATTCTCACTTATAATAATAATCCAACCAACTTCTACTCTGCCAGAGTCGATTGACTGTTTTATCATTTGCTTCTAAAACTGTTCAACTTTGTATCGTCTGCAATTGTTTCGCAATGACTCAAGCTGTCTATATCCCTGACATGTCTATTTCGTAGGAAGAATATAATCCCATTCGTATCATTTATCTTGATCAAGTGATGCCTCTGGATGCTGTTTTGCAACATATCTCACTTTACTTTATTGGTAGGTATTTGCTAGTGTCTAAGATCACTTGATAAATTACATGCATAAAGGTACGGTCGACCTTTGTCATCTTGAACGTTATCTCGTTTATCCTTTCCTGAATTCGTCCTTTGTCTACGATCGCACGGCCAGTCGTGGTCTACATTTACTACTTACAATGTCTAAATGTGTGAAATCGTAAAGCAGTGAACAAATATTAACGACATCTGAGATAAACCCTGTAACACTTCCAGCATGAAGTTAGTAGAACGGATTCATACTGCTGGACAAACAAAACACTCGTTATTTATAACTCGGTTTAGGTCGAATCAATGCTATAATCTTAACTAAAATCTTAACCAAAAACATAGATTGTTGCTCGTAGGATACATGTCGAAGTTGCGGGGACTTTTTATTTCGAATTTTCGGTAGCAAGACTTTAAATCAACAGACCCGCACACTTCTCCAGTGTTTGTGAATGAGCTACAACCATATTGCACTAAGCCCACAATTACTGTAAACATGAGTGTCGCAGTATGAATTCGAACATGAAAAAAGCACAGAGGTGCCAATGTATAATTTATAATTAAATAATAGCAGATATTTGAAAATGATGTTAGTAGATGAAATAGTGAAATATTCCGCTCATGAACCTTTTAATGCATTACTCCGATATTTACGGAATTTCGTTAATCGGAGGGTTAAGGTTGTAATGAGTAAATCGGCGCTTCTTAATGTAATATAGACTGATTTTTAATGTTTCAATATCAGATGTTCAACGATACATCAGTATAAAACAACGCGACTGTCTTATGACATTTTTAAATGACAGTCGAACCAGACAGCATTTATTGAGCTCATAATAAGGAGACTGCAAAAGTGCAGAGTTGACCAAACTCAGCCATTGGAGATCCAATGCTCGTTATTCATGAATGATAAAAAAATATGATGAATAGATCGAGAGTCTGTAACAGTATTGTATGTCTTCCTTGTTCGAAGGACTTCTAGTGATAAATAGGAATGTCGGTCAACGCATTACTTAGTGCTACAGAGACTAGACTTAATTTAGGAAGGTTCAATACACAACGATCTATAGTAACACAAGGTTATCCTAAGATGAGATATTAAAGGCGTGTGCGGCAGTTACAAATTCTTGGCTCTCGTGAGAGTTACATTTCACCGGTGTATGAGCATTTCACACATGTTTAGATTGTTACTTGTTACTCATAAAACGAATAATTAATTGCAATGTAAAAAATGCACATACATTTTTCACATTGCATTTAATTATTCGTTTTATGAGTGTAATGTTAAATGGCACTACACGGTTATAAATCGTAGAAAAATGTGAATTGGGTCACATTGAAAAGAGTCGATAAAATCTTAAAAAATTGGTGACCCCTTTTTTATTTCATATTTCAACAAGTATTTGCATGGTCTTGCAAACTACAAAGTTTAAAACAAATCTATTGTTTGCGGTAGTTACAAATCTCGGGTCTCGCGAAAGTTACGTAACACCGGTTAACGAGCGTTTCATATCATGTTTAGATTGTTTTAATTATTTTCTATACATATTTGTTACTTGTTACTCATTAAACGATTAATTAAATGCAGTGTGAAAAATGCATAAGCATAAGCATTTCTCACATTGCATT
>JAULCE010197968.1:0-11437 GCA_032359355.1 Macoma nasuta | reverse complement strand
ATGTTTTGCAATTTTAAATTTAAATAAGATCGTTTTACACGATTTTTACATGAAATATGGACCACGTCAAGCGAAATGGGGCACTCGTACATATAAAAAAGCGGTGACTCAGCTCTTTTTCAGCGCTATTATTCCATCATTTAGTCACGAAATTTACCATTTGTATTCATTTAAAGGTAGAATTGGATGTCCTTAATAGGGCGGGGATACTTTTGCTTATAATTACATAAAAATGCAGATTAAAGCAGTCCACTGAATCATGGAATCTGGTTCGCATTAAATCAACAGGACTGTATTACGGATATTCTGTCACTTTTGTTAACCTTCACCATGCTAACAAAACAGAACAAAATAGTATCAGAGACAACAAGTAATCAAAAGAAATAATTGCCAATTTTCGAAACCACTGACCGACTTGAGAAATAACGCAACATACATGTACGTTATGAAGCAGGGCGCTTACCAATTGATCTAATTCGCCACTGAAACATTATTCATTATACAAAAGATAATGTGTAAAGTTAGTAATAGATGACGTTATATTGGGTCAAATTATATCCTTTTCTACTGGTATCCTGTTTCATCTGTTACATTTAATTGACACGTACACACACCACGCACTATCTATAGCGATATTTAAAGAAGCAAAATGTATACTATTTTCTGTGGCATATTTGCAGGCAGTAATCAGAGGTCCCCTCTAGGAACCGACTGATCTTGGGCTAAACAATTTGCGAAGCCTAATAATCAAGAGCACCATGGTCAATTTATACATGTAGAGAAGGAGGTCTTACAGGATGTTTGAAATATAAAGAAGGCGTCAGCCCTGATATAGCTGGGTTTTTACGCATGCATGACACTTTAATTTATGAATATTTATAGGGTTCGTTTAAGAATGAAGACATATATTTTAGTTTTCATCGAGGTATGAAAAAAAATCTAAAAAACTTAATTTAGCATTAATTATAGTGAATAATAAACAATATGGTATTTTACAACTTGTTTTCCACAATATAATACGGCGATCATTAGGATATTTTGAATAGGTATCCATATCCCCAATAAAGAATTAATAACGCGGATTTATATAAAGATGATGAAATTTCAAGTTTCTAGATTCTCATGTGCTTAACCAATCAGACGGCAGTATTGCACACACCTAATCTAGGTCAGCGAGATGCGAGAAATGAACAGGTTTAACAGTGTTAAATGCATGTATTTAGAAAGGATTGTTGCATCTGGATTGTTGTTTCAATAGAACTTGATAGTGCAATTGGCAAACAAACAGTGCGACATGGTGCCAGCAGAGATCTTACTCTGCTTCTATTTAAAATTTGATGACAGGGAACGGGAACGCCGGGTTGCATGACTTGTGACATTGGGTCGAATGGCGGCAGAATTAACTGCTACGCTTAGATTTAATATCTATGATTTTTTCCATACATCAACAAATTCCAAGAATACAATGCCAGCTTGACAGCTCAAATGGTCAGAGCATCTCAGTTTACTGAGAGGTCCTGTGTTCGAGCCCCAGTCAGGCTTACTTTTTTGTATTATTTTGGATATTTGACAATGTGTCGAGTTTAATATGAGAAATATGTTTTTTTTTTATTTCATTTAATGTAAAACAAATGATCAAGATAATGTAGACCAACTGTCGTACACGTAGTTTTCCGTGTCGGCCATCTTCGTTTACATTGTAAAAATATAGAACCGGTCGCCAAGGTTAATTTTGTTATTAGGTTATGAAAATATTCTCGGCCAATCACAGACAAGCAATAGTGGTGAATACAAACAAAACTGAATTATATTGATTTAACCTTTAAATGTATACAATGGATTTATGTGGCAAGTATAAGAAGCCCCAATCCAACACATCCTGTAGGAACCGCCTGATATTGGTCTACATTTTTTAATATTAAGATAAGTATGAGATAAGCTATTCAAGGCTTAAATATAAATTATTTCATATATCAATATTATACACTATGTAATGTATACATTCTATAATCCCATCGTATGTATAAGTGAGAACATAGGTAATATAAGTTCCCTTGAAGCAGATACAGAGTACGGTAAGAAAGGTTACTGACACAAATATTTAATTTGTAAGTCGGTTTGTTTGATTAACATATTGCATTACTTTACCATAAAATATACTGAAGTTGTTTGATAGAATAACGTCGTTATAGTTGATAAGGGTATTTAAGTGTGCCATAACGATCTGATTCCGTAGTGTTTATCGACCTATTTAATTCCAATGTTAACACAAATTGGACAAACGAAAAGGTTATGAGATTTATCTCCTATACCAGTGCATGTTATGCATTTCGTTCGTAAAATGGTTTATTTTGCCATCGACTCGTTTCTATTGGAAGTCGATGATGTCTAGTTAAACACCTTATTGTGTTTTTTGCGTAGATTAAAAGTGAGTTTCTCAAAGTAACCATTTCGTTGAAAATTACTTTTAAGTATTTGTTAAGGTTTGTATCTGATGTTCGGTTAATTTCCTAGTGCAAGTTTTGTATGAAGATGTCTGTGAGTTTCCTATGTGTTGACTTGATCAGCCATTTGGCATTACACAAACTTTGACAATACCATATCCAGAGAAACCTGATTCACACAAATATAATTCTTTATACCTCTAACCCTCTGAGAATTTATTTTTATTTGTGTTGTGTATAATTCATTAATCGTAGTATATATCTTAGAGGATAGTTTCAAAACCTGGTCGATAGATATATTTTCAAAACTTTCTTTTCCAATATGAAATCACTCTGATTTTTATATTTAAAATCAATTGGATGATGCCTATATTGACATATATCATAAAGGACGATGTTGCCTTTTTCAGTTTAAAATATGTTTATAAACTAAAGTTGAATTATTTCTAAGATATCAAAGTTGCCGAACCCTCACACTTTATCAACATGCAGGAGAATTATTTTTCAAACAAGTCAACATGGTTTGTAAATAGTAAGGCGCAAACTTAATTTGTTTCTATAATTTTCCTATTTTCCGCGGAAATTTAACCAGAATGGTTGTAATGTCGGTGTGGAAATAGCAGATTGCTATGTTAGCAACTTGTACATTACATTCTTACGACTATTTAGCGTATTCATTCATGTGCTTTTCACAAGGAACGATTCTTCTTCAATATTTGAGCCATTGGATTTTGGTGTCGGCGTGGTAAATGTAATATTGCTTTTTTAACTACTAAATCAATGTTTTTTTTTATATATTCAGGCATAAACTTCATCTCTATCTATAGTTTTCCTATTTTCTGCCGAAATTTGAACTAGTATGATTGTAATGTCATTGTAGAAGTATCATTTTGCTGTTTTAGCGACTTGAACATTACATTCTTACGACTATTTAGCGTAATCATTTAGGTACTTCCCACAGGATATGCTAGCTTTGAGTTGTGGATCTTTTAAGGTGTATTTGACATAGCTTTCATTATCTATTTCCTACTTATGAAGATCGATTTGTAACGAAATATATAAATGTAACCGTCGACCTGCTAAAGTACACGGTAACATTGTTAAAACGGTGTTTCGTCTAGAACGACCTTTACTAAAGGCTAAGAATTTTGTTTTGCTGACATAAATGCTGAGCTACCATGTGCCACAAAAATCCTTAAATTCATTCAATGTATTTTGAAAATCGATTTCATCATTACTTAAAATAACTGCATCGTCTGCATATGATAAAAAAGAGGTTCAAGTATAAATGTACATTTTCATTTAATGTGTCAAAACGAGGTTTTAATCGAAATCGCAAGAATACGCGAATATAAAATAAAACAAAGCAGACAACATATATTTTACATGCATAAACATGAAGACATATTTGATCTGGGAATATATTTAAATACTTTTCGATATTTTATTCAGTCTTGATGCCGTAGAAAATCAATCATGAAACTGAAGTCAGAAAACGACAAAATAGCGTTGTTTTGGTAATGCCTGTTCCAGGTTATCATAGATAGACTGTTTTGTGATTGTATCGCAGAGTACTGCTATGACATTCCTTCGTTGAACGTCAACGGCGCAACGGCCAACTTATGACGTTGCAATATACAAATTGATATCGAACTTCATCGAAAATTCTGGCCTTTCATATAACTCATGAAATATACTGACTGTACATAGTTGCTAGATTTTCATATTTTCTATAATAATTATTTCTCTCTGTATTCGACTGTCAGATGAAGATGTATTCATTGACAAGCAACGGGAAACTGCTTTTAATTTTGGTCTACTTAATTCGACACTCACTATAAGAGTGAAAACTGTTTAACCTTTAACCTCCCCATACAGTGCAGATTATTGGTTGGAGTGCGCAGGTATGACCGTGTTGGTGCTTTTGCAGCGTATGCTGATTTTGTCATGACTCTGTACATGTTTTGTTGTTAATACTTGCATGATAATGTTAAGGGCCTCGTGGAAGATTAGTTTGTTTTAACAAATTGCTTCCTCTCGTAAAAAAATATTATTATTTCTTAGACTATTCAACCTCTGCGAGCCCGGACGAGTTATATCCCTTCTTTATCAGGAAATGCCTTGTTGGAAACGATACTAAAGTCTGTTCACCCATATACGCTCTAAAATTGTCACCTGCTCAAATTCTAGTTTGCGGCAACAGTAACCTTCTTCCGATTCCGTCGATTATTGTTAACTTTTCTATACGTGATTGTCAAACAGCTAGGATCTGGATCAGACTCCGAGTAACTTAGCGTCTTATCTAAATCCAAATACTTTGAAAAACAAATATATATTCATTATAGTCGTGAATATAGTCATGGCAAGCGGAACACGGGTTAAATGAACTAATGGCGGTAAAGATGAAATGCCCCTGATTTTTTTCTCGAGGCAATATGCATGAGTAAAGTTGCACTTCGATATGCTATATGATCCTGCAGATGAAAGTAGATAAGAAGGTCTTACCGGACATACCACATACAAAACAAAAAGCCACCCGAACAGCACAGAACACATACTTTCTCAACACACCCACACACGCACACTCACACACACGTGAGCCCAAACATACGCAACATATAGAAGATACACAAAGACTAAACAAAGACAAAAATCTAGGGTGAAGACACTTCAAGACAGAAATACCACCTTGGAACGGTCAATGGCAAACACGCCAATGGAGGTTTAAACCAGTTAAGGGGTGCCCAACCTTATCCCACTATCATCACCCGATCAGACGTACTATTCCCGTCCGACTGTTCCACAACATCAGTGATGGCAAATCCAGTTGTAAAATATATGTAAAAAAAATAGAACTATTAAAAATCATTGACTGTTTTCGCCAATCATTGATGTACTCGATGACTTGTCAGAAGTTAGAGTAACTGTAGAGCAGCCATCAAGGACACGATAGAACGGGCACAATACACATATCCGACATACTCCTTCCGTTTTGCAGATTTCAAAGTAGTCTTAATAGAGTATTGAGACCTTCCTGTCGTCGCACAAGCGAAAAGGGAAGCATGATGACCAACGGTAAAAGGGGTGACCACCAAACATGCAGTGCGTTGCTACATTGTTAAAAATAACCCCTCATAATGATTTGTTTAATACGTTTTATAATCAAAGTATGAAAATGGGTATGTCCAGCTACTTTCCGAAGCTTCTTGTAAATCACATCACCATAAAACTCCGGGTGTGAAATACTTTGTAGCATTACATTTATACGTGCTAATGAGAGAGATATTCCGATAATAAAATTTAGAGAAGGTTTTACGAAGTTTGTCATACTGTATCCTTGCTTGGGGAGCTTTTCAGTAATAACACGATTGCGATTACTGAAATCCTCAACTGAAGAATAGGCCCTAGTGAAGCGAGAAAGTTGTGAAATGTAAACTCCGTAGGATGTAGCAAGGGCTACATCTCCATCAAGATGAGGGTAATTAACTATTTTGAAATTAGTCATCTCTTTTATCATAGATTTTAGAAGAAACAATGCCACTATTAATTGAAAGGTCAAAATCAAGAAAGGCTGCTGAATTATCTGAACTGTTAGCTTTATTTAATTAAAGTTCTTTAGGGTAAATAGATGTACGCATTTTGTCAAAATAGGGGTTATCTATGTTAAATATGTCATCCAAATATCGAGATCTATCATAAAAAGCATGGATGAAATCTGCTTGTGAATCCGGGTTTAAACGTAACATGAAATCTCTCTCATAGTAGTAAAAAACAAGTCCGCGAAAAGTGATACATAGTTCCTACCCATAGGAATACCAATAACTTGACGATAAATGGCATTCCCATAAAGTTAACAAAACTAGAAGAAATATGAGTGAATTTGGGGGAGCTATAACGGATGAACTATACATTTGACGTAAAATAATGATTAAGATACCTCTCGGGTGGTACATTCTAATGAAGGATAACAAAATAGTCCACGTGGCATAGGGAAATTGGTGGTCACTGACCTTTTATGGCTGTTTTGTAATGTCCTGATAAAGATCTTTAATATGGAATGACTTTCGACCACGGCCAAATATAAAGTTGCAACGTACAATTAGTTTGTCTCGAAGGTGTTATTACATGTTTTATATCACCCTCCTTTACTTGAAGGCGACACGAGCAGTCAAAGCAGCTTAGATTTGAATCTGAGATGCTAAACAACCCAGAGTTTGATTTGTTACGCGATTGTACTGACACGGAGAACTGCATTAAAACCAATATGAAAAACTTGACTTATTATCTAATACGCCGAGCCGCTCGGCGTCATATTCGGATCCATTTTTCCCCATATCCATAATTTGCCATTGAATATCCCAACATTATTTCATTTCGCACACAGCTCCCCTACCAGAGGGAGGCTCTATACGCTTCCCTTGGAGCTTTATGCCAAGGAACCATATTTTGTCGTAATTGCGTTCATTGTTTTGTGTGAAAAGTGATGACCAAATCAACCACCGGGTAGTTGTAGCAACGCCTGCCCTAAGTTTGCACTGTGGGATACTGGCTAGAACGTTATGCACGTATTGACCTTTTTGAATGATTTAACCCTTTCCCCCACATGCCATTTAAGACCAACCCACAAGGAAAGAACCAGATCACAAATATGAAATTTTAGGTCATATAAGAATGTCATATTTGAATAGTAGTCAAATCGAGGTAGGAAATGGAATATTTACTCGTTACGAGAAAATGCATCATTTCGTACAATGATTTCAATAACTTACAGTAACAGGGGCGCTAATAGGAGCTTCTGTGGAGGAAAAGGTTAACACTGCGAATCAAAACAAAACCCATTTTCTCGTGGCGCGTAACAAATATGTGCAAAATAGTAAAATTACAATGTCTCAAATTTGATGTTTTCACGGTAGGAATGGTGTGTTTTAAAATACAACGTGATCGCTTATAGTTACCTTTCTAGCAGTATTTAACTGTACAATATATAACATCTCTTTTGAGCAAAGCTGTCATTCTTGGCTTTAAGTTTAAGGTAGAACTCTCAATTAATATACGAATAATAACCTTTTAAGAGGTTCCGACGCCTTGTAACTGCTTTGTCATATTAGAAGTTTAGCGACTGACATTTCCTTTTACATTATACACCAGCCTATCTTTCATTTTCTAAAAAAGTATTAACGACAACGTTTCTATGTGGAAAGGGTATATTATTTGAAAATGTTACAAAAAATGTCCTGTGCCTACCTATGTCTGTGTCATGAATACCGAGATCAATAATTGCCAAAATGAAACAAATAAAATCTTGCACTTTTTTACTGTCAGGGTTTTAATGAGCCATATATTAAGATGGAATTTTCGATGAAACCTGACGTCAAATTACCATAACTGGTTGAAGTACGCAAAATAAAGATGAAATGTCAAAAATCTCAATTTTGCCTACATTACCATTTTCATCAGCGGCAAAATATTCGTATTTTGGCGAAAAGCCTATAAGACACCATTTCGTTTAGATTAAAATTCTAAATCAATTCAAAGTTTATATATAACTCTATATATAGAATACAAATACCTGTCAAAAGAGAATTTGTGAGAAAAATGTTTGCTCTTCATTTTTGAGTTGAACAACTCTAGTTTTTGTCCATTTTTTATGTGTTTAAATGGCAGTTTATACGTTCTGGCCACTCTTTATCAGAAATAAATGCGGTGACATATACATTTCTGTAGATGTTTATGAAGATCTGTATGTAAATTTTATTTTTAAAAACGTTTGGTCAAAATGTATTCATAAGACTAAAACTATTGGAAAAACATTAAAATTTTGTCGAAAAACAGTGTAAAAAGTCAGTTCGCAGTAAGCGAAACTGCAACAGATTTGATAAGTACAGACATATACTAGCATTCTATAAGTGAAATTGTTTATAATGGTTGATATGATAACGACATTTTCTTTTAAAAAACAGCGCTTTATCAAATTTGGGCAAACTTTTTGCGCCGATAGAACCTAGTCATGTTATTGACCGATCATTTTAGCTCGTCTATTTTTCAAAGAATAAAGTCGAGTTATTGTTATAGCATTAGCGTCGTCGTCGTCGTTGTCTGCATCCCAAAACTTTAACCTTACCTCATATATTTACACATGTTAACCTAAACAATGCGCATGTCTTTACCAAGTCACAGCTCTGTGTACAAAGATGAAACATTTATCTGCCTTCTTGGACACATCGTCACACATCTTTAACCTTACCGCATAACTAAAACACTGTCCTACATTTTCAAAAGCAACTTGGTATGCATGTTCCTAGGAACCATACACATGTCTACACCAAGTTACATAACTCTGACTCACTAATAATGAGAGAGTCATGACCATTTTCGGACTTGGAAAGATACAGTCGAGCATTGACGTTCGCATTGAGGCGCTCTTGTTTTTTAAATATCACTTTGTTTTCTTTTGTCAACTAGTTATGGTATATACTGTCAAAACTCATGAGATATCGTCACCACCACGCTCGTAGTAAAACTAGTTGATGGAGTAAACATTCATTCTGTTAAAATACACCAATAGAACGTTTCTAAACTACAGACGAAATGTCAGTATGAAAGGCTATAATGATGTAAACCCTTATTTTATAGATCAGCTAGAAGTCAAAACTATTTCCCTATGCGTCATTAGATAAACCTGACCATCTACGTCACTGGCTTTGCATTCTCTACTTATTCCTTTCCCCACAGTCTAATTTAAGACTAATCAACAAGGAAAAAAATTGATAATAACAATAAATATCTAGGCAAAAGAAAAATACTATCTTTGACTTATATTGAAAATATTATATAATGGAAACAATAAAAGATGAACTATTTAGCTTCTATTTGTTCTTTCGTATTGTGTTGCTAGTCATTAACATGTTTTACAACATGTTTATACAATGTATACATAGTAGTAGACGTATTGATAGTAGTAGTAGTAGTAGAAGAAGAAGAAGTAGTAGTTGTAGTTTCAATAACAGTAGTAGCAGTAATATAAAAGTAGGAGTTAAGTAGTAGTTGTTACAGTAAAGGTACTTATAGTAGTAGGCATCTATCCACATATAAAGGTCAGGTAAAGTCGATTCAAAACTCCTGTATAATTGGTCCTTTAAAATATAAGTCTGCTATTGGCATGCAGTCTATACCCAGCAGTATGTTGACCAATAGCTGTGACGGACATACCTGTTATTGTAAAAACCGATTTTAGGTTTGTTAGGTTTGTTCAATACTATAGGAAAGATAAAGTATTAGGAAAGAAAATCGTGTTTAAAGATACTTTACATTTCAAAATTCATACGACCGAAATTACAACCAAAACGATGTATAGTAATGCATTATTTAAATTAATCTGGCATGAGTAAAAACAGACCTAATGGCACTACAAGTAGTGTATATCAATAGCAGACCCTACTTGCCTGGCGTGACATCTGTTCAGGGTAAACAATTTCGGCATTTACTTTATCCAACATCTGCGCTATATGACATTCATTCTAGTTGATTATTTCAGTAACACATATGAACACCTTCTTACCAGGGTCTTCACTGTTCGACACTCGACTTATCAATAACGACATGTCTTTCATGTGTAAGTAGTAAAGAATGTGTTGTGACATAATCAATGTCACTTAGTTCATTAGGGAAAATATATAAATTATACTAAGTCCAGCGTCTGGTAAAAGATAGGTAAAGCTAGTATTTTTATAATTATGTTACGACTCTGCACCTATGGTCATGACAACGTGTCAACCTATTTGACAGAAAGCATGACCTTGGGTTATGAGCATTAATGGCGGACGTAATTAGACGTTCCGGATGAAACATATAAAGAGGGGAGATTTGTTTAGATAAGAAAGAGGGGAGCGGATACGTGGCCGGAAGCTCGGGGTCACGTGGAAAAATCTCGACTCACTGGACCGGGGCGAGAATTGGATACGAGAATTCTCGACACGGCGAGTTAGCGGGGAAGAAAAATGTCGAATGAGGGTTGACTTATGTGGGCTTAGAGTGGAGATATGCATTATTGTTTGGAACTGTTTTAGAATAATAAAGGAAATTGTAGAAGTTAGAAGTTGTTTTGTTGTATCGTGTGTAACGTCACAGTGTTCAGAATTTGCTAAAGAACAGCGGTTAACTCTAATATATGTCTAAGTCCGTCTTAAAAAACAGTGTCGCAGAAAAACAATCATAGAGTTAAGTTTGTATTGAATTGGTAATAAATGCTTCACGTTTTAACACAAGTAATGTCTTGAGTGAACGATATGATAAAGCTAAACGCGTTTCCCCGCTTCGAATATTTTCATTTGTTTCTGTGTTATGAGTTACTTGTTGTCGGATCAATTCCTATCTGTGTCTACTTATCATTCCTTGATAGAGAGCAATATCAGGCGTCGCGTTTCCAAATACGGCGACTGATTATGTTATACACTATTTCAATGCAACCAATAACACTTTTTTTCTCTTTCTATAAACAGGAATTATATCGTGTTAGTAGACGAAAGTGTTATGGTTAACTTGAGTGTTTAATAAGACTTTACTGGCAATAATTTAATAAACCACACCTGTCTCTTGATATAACTTTCGTACATACTAGTGTGTCAATGACACAGACAGTGACTCGGCACTTTAAATCATTTGCCAAGCCTTTTTTTTCGTGAAGTTTTTAAACAGTGGTTTGAATCGGTACATTCGCGTAAAAAATAGCATTTGTAAAATTGATCGATATGCAACATCATGGAAACGGATAGAATGATTTACTCTTTCGGTGCCAAATTAAAACATGGCGGTTGGGACTAGTTTCAGATAAAATATTTTAGCGTAATAAATTACAGAGACGATTAAAATACGTTTGTTTATTCCGAAACTGTTAGTACGGGACTAAAATTTGTTGCAAAATAGTGAAGTCCCAGATCAGACCCCGCCTTATAAGGCGGCGTCTAATCTGGGACTGCACTATTTTCAACGGCGCA
>JAULCE010197857.1:0-11439 GCA_032359355.1 Macoma nasuta | reverse complement strand
ATAGTTATATTTTAAAACGGCTTGAGATCTGGTTGATACATACACAATAGTTTAATAACCATATTTTAATCAAAGTTCTGAAATCAAGAAAACTGCCATTTCAGCAGCCGAAAAGTTTAATTGCGTATAAATGGTAAAATGACCAATGAATCTTATCACATAATTGAGTAATCCGAGTCTTCTCTGTCCTAACCAGCAGCATGAAATATCAAAAATCGTAAAAAGGGCTGGTTTAGGGACATAGAAGGCTCGGAATAATTGTTGAGCTTCTAATCCTGAATTGATTGTCCTGCAAACTTCTATCAAGAAATCGTGACATGTATTGAAAACACTAACTATTCACTTGCTAGCTTAACAAATAGTTTTAAGCAGGAATAACGATGGTGGAGAAAAGGAATGCTGTTTATGTTCGCACTGTCATATTTCATGAATATCAAAATATAACACTACGTAAAAGCTATATGTTGTCTCTAGTAGACAGTTCTGTGTTTGTTCAACAATTGTGACACCAAAGGCAATTACAACTTAAATTGGTTTTTCGAACACAAATACACATTGCAGTCCATTAACGTATACATCAGCTGACAGACGTTAAGCACCGTAACAAATGATACAAGAAAAGAACAAGACGTCACTGCCATGTATTCCAATAAGTAGAAATTACTCTGATATGTGTGTAGGAGTATTCCGATCGTATAAATACACAGTAAAATATATTTACAGTCCGATTCGGTTATGTCAAAATCGGGTACTTTTTAATAAATTCGAATTACCCGAAGTTCGAATGCGTATCCACTAAGCCAACGCGTATGTTCTGGGTCAGAGATTAAGTTTCGAATATAGCAAGATGTTGACCTAACTGAATTCGAGATATTGTGGTTCGACTGCATTTCCATTCTTCATAAACATATATTAATTTTGCAAAATATTGCAGACCAACAATTTGCTCCCATAATGTTGCAAATTTATGGTAATTCCTAGAGTGAAAATATATTGCGTAGTTACCCTCCAAGCCACATGTCTGCCAGTGATCAATTATTTATGTGCTAGCAAGGTCAACGTGTCTGTTAATTGAGAAATTGCAGGGTTATAGAGGCAACATCTTATGCACTTTACATCAATAACGGTTCCCTTGGAGAAATGTGTTTCTGCAATGTTCAAGAGCACCTTCATGGCTCAGAATAGACGGCTCGATTTTTAACCTTGAAAGAAAACGCTATACCAGTTTTACGGTTATGAAAGTTTATGCGTGTCTGGTCCTAAATAAAGATGATATAAAGTGAATGATATTAATGCAAAAAAAAACACGGTTTGCTTAACACCAACCTTTTGCCAGTACCTTTTGTGCAGGGCATGGAGTCTCTGTTAACCCATTACACATATCCTTTGCAAGACTGTAGCGTAATATCTTTTATTGTAGTAAGCTTTGCAAACAGCTCCGAGCTTGATCAGACGCCGAGTAACTCGGCGTCTGATCAAGTTCCAAGCTGTTTGACACTCAGAGTGTACTAAGTGCAGACGAAAATATCGCAGACAACAATTGTCGGTCTTTTAAAGGATATATTCGATATTATTCCAAAACGGCGCCGAGTTTTGAAGAACACTGGCGGTTTCCACTATGGCAACGTATCAGTTACGTTACTTTTTACCAAAACCGACGAATATTTCCAAAGCCTCGCAAGTGCCATTTGCTCAAATCGCAGTTACATTGGTTTAGAAGAATCACGACTGTGTCCTTGTTTTCTCCACCAAAGCATATCCTTGAAGGACCGACAATTGTCGTCTACACTTTTTGTGGTCAGCTCATATTGGTAAATATTTACTTAATTTTCTTTGGTATAATGAGCACAATCTAAGTGTCAAAAATCAGAGTCACTCTGCGTCTGATCAAGCACCAAGCTGTTGGCAAAGGTCAGTACAATTACGATGTTTTACGTTACAGTTTTCAAAAGGATATAGTGTCATACTTCCACTGAGGTAAATGATTCAATATTTTTAGCAAATGCCTACAATGGTTTTAAAAATGTCTATTTGCTCAGAAGCGGTTCGAGATATTAATGTGTGCTTATAGGATATGCTATTAAGCATAATTTGCGAAATATGTAAACTGGAATCATTCCTTCATGACGCACTGTTACTTCTAGGCATGCACCGCTCTATACGTGCAATTGGAAGAAAGCGACTAAAATAGATTTTTTTCTTATTCGTTTACTCTTTATTGACAAATGAACTGAACAATTGAAAAGACAGATATGTGTTAATGATGGTTCGTTGGAGCATTGAAAAGCATGGTCGCGCGATTGGCAGATTGCAGGGCGGTCAGTCATTTGGGCACGCATTTATTGCTTGTAATTAAGTTCCAATTGCCAAGATTTTCAAATACAATTCTATAAAGCAATATCTTAATAATCAATGAACATAGCTATGCATTGGCACCAAACCGATGTTTCTACTTAGAAGGCAATGATTTACAGGAAAACAATGGATACCATGAGTAAACACCGCCTTGGAAGAATCACCAGTCTAAAGCTTGTCTCTACTTTAGTGCAAAACAGTAGCCTTCATCTTTAACCCTTTACTCAATAGAGGCGCGTTTTAAAGGCGTTTGCGGCAGTTACAAAATCTTGGCTCTCGCGAGACTTACATTTCACCGGTGTACGAGCATTTCACACATGTTTAGATCGTTTTAATTATTTTGTATACATATTTGTAACTTGATTATTAAAGGCAGTGTGAAAAATGCGTATGCATTTTTCACATTGCATTTGATTAATCGTTGTATGGGTGTAATGGTAAATGGCCCTATATGGTTCCGTAGAAAAATGTGAATTTGGTCATATAGAAAAGAGTCAATAAAATCTTAAAAATATCGTTGACTCCTATTTTTTATTTCATATTTCATCAGGTATTTGCATGACAATTCAAACTACAAAGTTTAAACAACATCTATTATTTAGAAAACAATCACCCTTACTGCCGCAAACGCCTTTAAATAGGTGGTTTAGAATAGGGATAGTGTCGTTTTCTTTTTATGGAAATTCTAAATGAACTTTAAACATAAAACATTGTGTTTGTGTCACTCTATTGAATTACTATGATAACGAAATTCTAGAACTCATATGCATACAGATGTCGAGGTATCACTGCTGACAAGAATATTTTAAAAAGTGTCAGCAAGCTTAGGGCACTATACCTTTGTCAACCTTTAACAATAATAATGTTTACGTGTAGCTTGGGCCGTATGTTAAATCCGAAGACCTGATCCATTGTCGCCCCACGCCATGCTTTAACAATATTTAGCGTTTTATACTCGCTTTATTTATTAGATTTAATATCTTGATGAGTATACCGGAAATCTTCCATTAATATTGTATTCTTATTATATTGTATCGTCGCCAAGTTTCTAATCTCTTGAGTTATCAGACTTATCAGAAATTGACTATAAACATATTTAAGGTTTCCCCAAGAAGGCTGAATAATATCATAACATATGTCATTGTTGGGCTACATAATGCTATATTTTATAGACATCTACCAAGCTTGGAGTTTTCGCATAAATTCAAAATACCATAAATATATATAAGATATTATGTCGGAGAACTTTTGTTACCCTATTGTTCTTTGAGATACATTGAACGAGTCAAAGACATGATCCTGATATGGCCGACGTCACGCGAAAACGGGCACTCAGACATAAAACAAGCGCTGACTCAGCTCTTTTTCAGCGCTATCATTCCAGCCTCTTGTCACAAAATTTACCATTTGTATTCATTTAAATGTAAAAATGGATGTCTTTTAAGATTACAAACAGTGCAGACCCTGACATGCCACCACGTCAGTGACGTGGCGGCTGGTCTGGGGCTACACTATTTGCTATGTGCGAGTGCCCTTTTTCGCGTGACGTGGCCATTATATTGTACACAGCTTTGCATAGAGTGGTACAAGCTTATTCAATATTTTAAAACTAGAACGGTCAAATCCTACTTCATGCAGTTTGAAATAAAACCATCTATACGTCGTTATGGAATATATATATTCGGTGTTCTTCTTAAACAATGTATTTGCCATTATAAGAAAACTGACTGGTGATGTGGTCAGGTGTAACGGTGTATGCCGACTTGTGTGAGACTTTTTACCAGAGGTTATACTACAGCACATGTCTACCATGTTATGACAAAGGTCACCTCCTTTCCTTTGCAACAAAAGCCCTGGATCGACTGCAGTTAATGGAGTTACATGTACCCCTTTAGTCTACAAATGCGCATTCTAGCGCCTCTATAACTAATGACTATTGAAAACATTACAAGAGAAAATGTTCCATTTCAGATAATGAGTTCAATTAAGCTCAGGCTTTTGCCTAGATTTTTATATAGTTCATTGGATTACTTCTTCGTGACTCAGTCTTAAATAGCTTTTGAATAAAAGACTAAAACACAATACAAATTGTGTTTGTGACATGAACGCAGGAAAAGTTCGAGATGTTTAAATTACATTGCTTAAATGTTATTAATCATGTACATTAGACAAAAGGTGAATAATTTTATTCTATGCTCTTTATAAAACGCATGAAGCATATTTAACCTACTCGTGTGGTTTATAAAGCGCTTCGTGTGGTTAACACTAGTTTTAAGCCGATTCATACGCCATTATTCCATATTCCTGCAACCAAACCATTCATGTTATCTATGGTTTGGTTACGGGAACATGGAATTGTGGCGAATGAATCGGCTTAAAACAAGTACAGATTATGTTGTATAACGCTTTAACCCTTTCGCCGCCATGGACGATCGCAACGAAACAAATAACAGAATTATTTAAATAAACTTTGTCGTTTCCGAAATCCTTATATTCGGACTAAATTTTGCCGCTTTATAAGGTGACGTCTGATCTGTAACTACAACTTATTGTAATGTCGGTTTGAGGCGCCTATGGCGGTAAAAGGGTTTATTGTCACCGATATCTACATAGCGTATGATCAATATTTTAACAAAATAAAGAAGAGGCGAATAATTAAATGTTTGTAATGGGGGAAGGGTCTAATATCTGTTTACACAAATGTCACCTTAATAAATTACTCCATAATTATGCTGTTTAAGACTCATCCACACGGAAAACATCTAATGAAAAGGGAGATTAGCTAGGAGAAAGGACTGCACATTTTGCATTGTCGATTTGAATCGTCTATGGCGGTAAAATGTTTAAACTGTTGTTCTTCTCACTGTATAAGTATGGGGTCGTAGGGGCGTGGGGGCGTGGTTACAGTCTTCGACTCACAATTACTTAGCCCTTTATCGCATTGGTTCGGCCGCGGCCTTGAGCTGGTTCGGATCTTCATTTTGGAAAGCCTTCCGGTTGCCTTCTGGTTATCGAGGGAATATGTCGGCTATTGTGGTTTTCCACCAGTAATGAGCCGGGCGTCGTAAAATGAATAACATGTGTCGAAGTGACGTAAAACACAACAAAGCAAACAAACAAAGTGTATAAATGGTGTAACACTAGTACATTTCATACTTGTAAACAGAATAGAAACAGATGAAACGTCATTTTTTTCTTCGGTTTTACTCTCTCATACTGTGCTTTTTAACAACTCTGCAATATTAACAAAGACGCTCACTTGTTTGACAACATTACCTATCGTGATTGCGGTTTAAACAACGCAAGGTCGTATATTATGCTATAATCACTTAACAACCTTGGTGAACCAAGATTGATATGAACAATCTATTTACCACAAACCTGCTGCGAAATATGTCGTCTGACAAAGTCTCGTCTGCACCATTCTCTACATCGTCCGATACAGTTGACCTTTTGTAAAACTATTGACCGACTGTTAAACAGTTTGAAATCCAAACCTAACGCAAATTGATAGTTTTATGTGCATATTGAACTTAACTTGCGTGTATTTCTTCATCCATTATGTAATTTAATCTGTCAGTTACATGTTGTCAGTCAATCAATCTGCCTCTCCATTCATTTACTAGTATGTTCATTCGATTGCTCTTTCATTTGTTCGGGACCTCCGTGGCCGACTCGTTACATTCTTTAACTCAAAATCACTTGGCCCTCACCGCGTATGTTCGAACCTGGCCTTTGGCGGGTGCAGATGTTGGGTCGTCTCCCGGCTGACTTGCGACAGGTCGTTGATTCTACCCAGAGACCCACCTGCGTCCGGTGGAACATGTTGGGTGATGGGGTCGTCCTCAAACAGTAAAAAAGGCCGGACGTCGCGAAATGACTGCAATATTGTCGAAGCAACGTAACGTAACACCCAACAAAACAAAACTAATACACATGATATATAGAATATTGTTTTCCATTCGATCTTAGTTCACATGTACACGATGTTGTCCTGAAATGATAACAGAACTTTAAAGTATTGTTTCTCGATTACGTCGTCAAAATCATTTAGGGTCCTTTTACCAAATCCTACCAAACACTTCAATTATGGAAGATTGTGGCGCTAGCTGGAAAGAAAAGATGAAAATTTATTCAATGACTGTTGCTATGGCTAGCATTATTTTTTAAAATACTAAGCAATATGCTAATTCAGATTATAATGTCCATATGTATGACCGTAACAAAATAAATAAATGGCAACACAGGTATTCAATGGGTGACTCTCAAACGATAAAAGGAATTTAGCGATTGTGACAAAACATTACTGGCATAGTGGCCATTCTCCAAAAACATGTCCAACCGATGCGTTCTATAAGATGCTCAACATTACCAATCAAATAAATGATTATCCAGAAATAAGTCGAAATAAATCATTATGTAAGGGCCACCGGTGTAGCAAGTTTAGTTTGATTGAGGACATACACTTATTAACACCCAAAAGAGAAGAAGAAATAAACAATGCAATAATTGTTTAAAAGACTGTCGAAAGATATTAAAAAATGCCAATACACTTTAAAATTTACAATTGTGCGGATTAAGATATAAAATAATGGATTATGTGTGTTTACTTTATTCATTGGCTCTAGAAAGTAAATTGCTTAGGTTCAGGCGAACATTTTTAATAATTTCTTTACTAGACTGGAGTAATATTACAGATAACAGAAGATCAAAGCACTTTAATCCTTAACATTCAGACTTAATATTAAACAAATAGTGAAGACCTAGATCATGCTGCTCATCAATAATCGTATTTGTTGCATCTTACAATATCACGAACCTTTATTTAAAGAATATATTTGGTTCATTTTATTTCTTTGATATGTGTAAAAACATAATTGCATAACATAGCTGCATAAAATATTATGTCAGCTCAATTAGCTGCATAACGATTCATCTAAAATGCCAAGTTAAAAATGCATATATAGCAGAAATTGATTATTCATGTAACTTGAACAATATGCAATTCTGAGTAATAGTCTACCCGGCCTGACCCTGAAATGTGACTTTCGATGGCGTGTTTTGTTAATGGCTGGCAACCATGATAGAAATGTTCATTGATGTGGTGTAGATAAGGTATGGCTGTCTGCCAAGCTAAAAAATCCGATTTAAGGTCACACAGAGGTCAAAAATGTCATCAAGTGCATTTTCATTAAAATTTCAATTGGCCTATAATTTCTGATTTAAAAGAGACACGTATGTCAGATGTATATGTTAGAACAACTGTCATAGGGGTTAAGCGGTATGTTGTGATAAATTGTCTGTCAATGTCATCCAAAGGTCACAAAGGTCATTTGGTGGTTTTTAACATAATATGCAAATTTGCGGTTCCATTTTTTTATCAAAGCAGGCAATTATGCTAGATATATTCTCTAGGGTGTAATCGTTAAGTTAAAGTTGTTTGCCAACATGGTTGACCAGATTCAAGGTCAAACAAAGGTCAGAAAATTAAAAATAACTAAGTTTGTTTTGGTAATGTTAGAGTAAAATGCAACTTTCTTTATTAAAAAAACGATCAAATATAGCCAAAACAGGAGATATAATTACATAAATTGCAATCTAGTTAACAATGTTGGTCTAGCTGATATATGTGTCAAGGTCATACAAGGATTTAAAGGTCATCAAACGCGCATAAAGGTAATACTATCAATTTTCTGATCTATTTTTTAAGGGAACGGAGCAAATGAACTATAACTGCATTTAAAATTTTACAAACAAGGATAAACGACAATACAAAACATGTTTGGTAGGTTGTGGTATGATTAATAAGCGAGCTTCAGGTCAAATAGAGGTCAGAAAGGTCACCGGGTGCACTTTCGTTAGTAGACATAGAAAGATACAAAATATACATTGGGAGCTTAAGTATGTACACATAACCAACTATTCAGCAGTGCCTACATCTTTTATGTAATTTTGCAAGGAAACGTTCGTTGCATATCTATCAACATATATGATTGGCCGTAGTCTAAAACAGGCTATTAAATGAAGCATCAAAGTACTGAAAGAACTGTCCTGCAAAATCATGATTGTGTATATATCATTTGTTGGATATAACATTCACAAACAACCTGTAATAAAGATATGCTTTAAATGTGGTCATCGTAGGAAATGGAGCATTTGCTTTTTACAAGCAAACCCTCGCTTTTCTACATTGTTTTTTAAAAGCCACCAGTTACAGTGGTAAAAGGGGTTAGTTTAACGAACACTTTACATTGGCAAAAGGACATTCGTTATTTTGATCAGCGTCATGTGGCGTACAAGCCGTATAACTAATATTGTTTTTGGCTTAGAAAAAAATGTTTACAGGTAAAAGTATTACTTTCGACATTTTCTTATTTTATTTAAAAAAAGAGCTGGGCTTTTAAAAGGCTTCTTCTTTCTGGAAGTAAGAGATCATGGTAGAGCATATAAAAATCATATTTCAAAGTGACGGAATCAAGCTTTTATACCATTCGCGACAAATTTGGCGGAGAAATATCAAGATAGCGACATGTGCATACGATTTGAATTTCCGCACAGTTCGACTCGAAAGATACGGTATCCTCAAGTCAACTTTCTTGCCGAGAATCTGTTGATCTTAAGCAAACGAAATAACAAGGACACCACTTTTTAACTCAAAATAATGTAATACCATAAACAACTTGAAAAACTGGAAAACAATTATGGACCAGTTCTAAGCATTGATATGTAACATGTTTCGTAACCTTGGTGCCAAACAAGATAGCTTTCAAATAAAATGATGTCATTACTTTGGCGATTAAATAATCATTTCTCTGTACTTAGTCCACTTTTATTAAGGTGTCATTGGATTTGCACAACCCTCCGCATTGCATGTACATACATACATACATATTTGGCCCATTCTGTAGCATGTGCACCTCTGTGTGCTACATTTTGTAATTTAGTCCATATTGGTATGAGCCCTTGTTTCCCGTCTGTCCAGCCTTTCTCCCATCTGTAGCGTCTGCTACGATTCGGAAGACACGCCGAGTAACTCGGCGTCTCATCCGGATCCAAGTTGTTTGACACTCAGCCAACATTTTTGCAAAGCATTAAGTTAATCTGTGAATTTTGAAAATGAAGCAGACGAAATATTGCGCATGTGCAGAATTGCTCCCGGTGGTGAATGGGTTAAGTTATATGGATATGATTATATGAGATGCTCATCATGTACATTTTAATATATACCGAATATTCAACAACAATCTTTTAAAGGCGTAATGTCTCTCAAAAACACAATTTTGTGTTGTGTTTTTAATACACAACATGTTCGAAATAGAACATAATAAGAATATCTAATTAAATACATGTATAAAATATAGAAAGTTTTATGTTTATCCGCGACGTCTCCCGATTAGTTTCCGATCGCTATCGGAAGTTGCCGAACCGTCACCGATTTAAGACGTTGCCCGTTTTGTGTAACCATATATCAAAACATCATAACGCAAACAATATCAAAAAGATGTACAAGATGTAATGCCAATATGCTTCAGATACAGGAGGTAGAGGCTGAGATTGAGGAGGAGTAATAGAGACCAGTGCCGTAGCCAGGGGCACATTTAAACCGAGGCAGTCTAGCGGGATTAAGGGCATGCTCCCCTAAAACATTTTCTATGACTTTTCTGGTACAAGACATACCATATCATTCGTTTTATTGGCAGTATTTGCAAGACTATACTCTTGGATCGGCCCAAGTTCGTGAGACGATCTAAACATCGTAGACCAACTTTTAAATGCGTTATACTCCGTTAGTCCATTTCGGTCTAAAGTTGCTAATTGTCCCGTACATTTTATGAAAACGAGATGGTTTTTTTCAGATGCCAACGTAACTGGTCTAGTGGTAACGACAAAAAGACAACGGGGGTTTGGGTCGACAGTTCTCAACATTAACAAAACTAACCATTTTCTGTTTTATTCATCTGATGAACATTTTAATAGATTTATGAAGTAAATAAAACTAGCATTTTCAAAACGGTGGTTGCTTACCGTGTTGGCGTTACGTAGCAATATAAAACATTTTAGCAATTTAAAAATATAGTTTTAGTATTAAACTGGAACTCAGTTCAGATACATCTGATCTGGGTGTTAATTGTTGACAAAGATACTATGTATTAAGTTGGATACTGTCATTGCATCTTTCTTACAGTTAATTTTACAGCCTCTTAAGTTATAAAAATATCTTACAAATGTTTTACTACATGTATAAGTGATGACATTGAAACATGGGAAAGTGGTTCTAAAACTGCTACATGAGCGGTTTTTTATTTATAAATGTATTTATAATACGATGTTGGTGTCATTTCATTATGTGTCTTTGCCATATTACTGTACAGATTGTTTATATCCAAAGTCGTTGATTTGCTGACTATGAATATGCACTTTGAACTTGATATTGTAATAATTAACATTTTGGCATTTTTGAAGTGAAACTATCTTTTACACCTAGCTAGCCAATGATTTTCCATCAATAGCAATGGAACACATTGGGGGTTTTGGCCCTCGAATTTTGGATGGCCCGCAATCAGGGACGGGCCACGCTCTTTGTCTCACATATATAAACGTAAATATCATATACTATTTTGAACGCTGTAATAAAGTGGGGTTATATTGATTTCCAATGATTCTTGTAATGGCAAGACAAATAAGGCTAGCAAACACTTATCTAAAGACATATCCTGGAAGACTGTCGGACACGTCATCCTCAAGACACTAAACCTCGGGACACTTCAAACACCAGGACACTTCAACCCTAAAGGTCAATTTAACCCTAATGTTTATGCCCCCCACAAAGTGGAGGCATATAGATTTGCCCTTGTCCGTACGCAGCCGTCTGTACGTACGTCCCAAAGATTTTGTATGATCTAATTCTTGAAAAGTATTTGCCCAATTCTCACCAAATTTTACACACATGTTTGTGACCATAATATCTTGATCAAGTTCGACAGCCATGTAAATCATTTCGGAGTTACGGCCATTTTTGTGAAAATATGGCATTTTTGATAAAGCGGAAGAGGGGGCATCTGTGTCCTATGGACACATTTTCTA
>JAULCE010197746.1:0-11441 GCA_032359355.1 Macoma nasuta | reverse complement strand
CGTGACCTCCCTTGTGAAATTCGGAACTTCATATCGGTAAGGTCCGAGGACATCCGGAAATCGCGCGTGAATTTGTTACAGATTTTCAGAGCTGTTAGCTAGTAAGAATTTTGGGGTTAAAAAGTGGGACGCACACGCATATACGCATTACGAGTTTAGGCGGAAAAAGCCGTTCCCGCCGGCGCGCTTTGCGGGGCTTTCCCCGTAATAATATATGATTTTCGGTATCAATTAATCACATAAGATGTGTTTTTGGAGTGAATGAATATCATACGTATCTAGTTACATAAATAAAACTTGAGAAACATTCAAACACCGTAGACTACCGAGCGAGGCTCCATCTGTTGACGTTGCGTATGACGTCGTTGTTTTCAGGTCGTTGTTATGACGTCGCGTTCTTATTCCCGCTGTTTTACGGGAAAAAAAACTATTGGAAGACGTTTAACTGTGAATCTTAGAAATAGTACACATAAATTCGGGCCTGCTTGCATTATAGTGACCTCCCAGTCATCCCCAAAACGCTGAACGTTCAATGTTTTGGGGCTGACTGATCGGTCTTTATTATGCAAGGAGTGCCTCAGTGGGGTGTACTATTTCTTATATAATGATACACCAGAGTTAGAATTCAACAACTCATCCACAGCCTCGACCTTCTGGAATAATTCATAGCTTTTTGATGCTACATGTAGGACAGACGAACGCTTGTTGCCAAATAAGTCAAAAGAGGGCACTTTCATAATTGACGACTGTATGCATGCAAAAAGACGTGACACAGCGGTAGTACATTACATAATTATAGTGTTTGTTTTCAGAACAATATCATCAGAACCTGTTAACGCGTTGATGAATCTATATTTCTTTAGTGACTTGCTCCTACCGTCGTCCCTGTTACCCGGGAGAATGCCAGGCAGACCAATCGTGTAGTTGTGAGTCGGGCTTCAGCTTCACCAGCACCAGTGATGGGTGCACGTCATGTAGGTAGAAGTGGATATCAATCATATCATCGTTGTTCGAAAATTATGTGATGTCTTAAACGATGCTTAAATAAGAATTCACGAAATGTTGAGTCTGTGTCCTTCCGTATGCATCACATATGAGGTGCATAATATATTACATGTACCTTGCAAAGGCAGAAGTTCTCACGGTTTTCGCGGAAACGAAGAATGAAACCAGTTCAGCCACGCGAAAAGTTCCGAATCGCAAACATAACTACTAACATTGTTATACAGCATGTCGACGCTCAAAATTAATTATCAAGCTTTAAACCGATCAGGTACTTCACACTTTGCTAACAAAATTACTTCCGTGTGATAGAATCGCAAAGCAAAGGTTTATTTATTAATATCGATTATTCATTTCATAACATTACTTCATCTTTAACTGGTCGCATAGACGACAGGTTTTAATATCGCATCGAAAGGGTTAAGATGTGTCTCAAGCTAACATGAAAACTCTTAACCGTGTTGCTCTATATGTGGCCGACGTTATGCGAAAAAAGGCACTCCGACATATGAAACAGTGTAGACAGAGACCGGTTTCTTCACTTTCCACGCGGCGTCTGATTATAATACATAGTATATTTAGAATGAACTCGGCGGCGGGTCTTGGTCTACACTGTTTACAATGTCCAAGTGACCTTTTTTGCATGACGTCAGCCATATTTTTCTTCTTTCTTGATTACTGTTCCACATAACAATACGATTGAATTGAGTTGATTGAAATTGTGTTTTACGGCACCGTGACACTGTATAGGGCATATGGCGCTTTTCAGGACCCACGTCACAATTACACCAAGAGCAAAGTCTAAATTATATAAGCTTGAGAATAAATTCGGGGTTTATTCATTCAAAAGATTGACCTTTTGCAGTTTAATCAGTTTAGTCCTAGCTTAATTTCAGATTTGCTAATAATAAGTCAGAGAAAAATAGTTTGCATGATCCCAGTTGTGTTCTTAGGGAGGTGTAAAATTGTGCAGACTTTAATCTATCTAAATTAGCGATGTTGAACTAAGTCGAACTGATAACGACTTTCATTGGCTTGATTTGATCTACAATGAATGCAGCATATTTAGTTGAAATGTGTACAACGACGTTATGTTATATTGTTACTCATGAGAAAAGAGCATCATACCCTATCTTAAATTCATTTCTAATTTCGTAAGATTGCTTGTTTGTGATTTATTATTTTTAATGAAACTCAATGGCTGAAATACCATGACTCAAGTTATAGCTATGTGGTTCAAAAATATGAAACGAAAACTAATTTAACCAAAGTCATTGGTGTTTTGTAATCATAGTTAACAGCGAAGACCTCAAGCCGGCGATAACAAAGAGTACTGTTTCCTTTGGCAACGTCAGAAGAACCGACAACAAGACTATATTTATGTTTATCCTGGACGGAACCAATAAGACGGACACGGAAATCTTGTGGAGGTAATAAAACGTTATAGTCGTTCTAAAGAAGCATAAGTGTCATTTTGCAAGGGTGAAGCTATACAGTGCAAACTGTAATTAAATTGACGTTCCCGTTTCGTTGTTCTTAGATATTGCGTAAACACCGGTTGAAGACTCTCAAAAAGCGCACCATGTTATTTTTGAAAAGTTTGAACCTGTCTGTAATCCACATCCACCAAAATGTGATTTAGAATACGTCGTTTCGACAGCATTTTAGTGATTTGATGGTAGAGCAACTGTTCTACAGCAAGTCAGGCAAAATACTCGATTATCGAACGCACATCAAATGAGTAGCCAAGTAATTGCAAGTCAAAGACTATAGCCATTGGACAACGGAAGTCCCATATATCATGCATGGAATGTTTTCCCTAACTTCAATATGATGTATTATTCAAATGTATACAATAGTGTGTTTTGTATAAAAATATGTTTCGAATTAAAAAGAGCTGTTCAAAGCAAGTTTTCTATATCTAAGAGTCGCTTTGGGGCGGACAATAATGGCATGCTAGTATAGACAATAACTTTCCACCTTACAGTAACCAAAAGCGCTTCAACAATTTGTGGTTCGAGCTCGAGTCTCTGTTTACACAACCAGACCAGTTGCCTCTAAGACCTTTCTACGTCCACGACTCGGCCCTAGGTATTGTTAGTAGTCACATAGAGGCGAACGTCAGCAAAGTGGCGAAACACGGTAAGTAGAATGGAGATGTTATTTATCATTCACGACTGTGATAGTATATTCAAACAACTTGCATCCGGAGCAGACGCCCAATGATTCGGCGTTTGCTCTGGATTCAAGTTGTTTGCCAGACAGACATTATTTAAAATTATGTTTTATGTGAGTCAGACGATGTTCAAAAACAAATCAGTGTACATATTGAGCAGAGGAAACTTTTAGCAGCGAGCTGATGATTAGTTATCAAGAACAGTGAAAACTGTATTGACACTGCCGTACGATTTCTAACCTCAGAATGATTCATTCAAATAGTAAAGACCGTAATCAGTTGGCATGTTGTATCTGATCATGGCGATAACGGTTTAGACCGAAAGAGGAGAAATTACTTCCCAGTGTAGACTCTGACCAGACGTATTGTGTGAGGTAAGACATCATACAGCGGCACTTGAATGAGGGGCATTCTAAAAGTTCTGATAATTTGCGTATAACTTTGCTTATAAATGATCGATTTTAATAGTTATATCCTCTTACAGGGTAGACATTGCCGAATCTAGCAAAACGTACTGATCACGTGATATATCGCATTTAATAAGGTGCGGTTATCGACATTGTATTTAAGCGTTGAATTACAAATATTGAAAAAGAACTTTTCCATAGGAAATCATAGCTGATTTAGACGGTATATGGGAACTGTTTTCTATCTTATCCTGCCATTGATAGACGGTCAGCTTGATATAAAGATGACAGATACACGGTCGAAGTTGACCTACATTAAGGGCGCCCGTTAACGGAACTCGTGAAAATGACGTCACCAGAGTAAACATGAGTACAGGGGTGCGCTTTGAACAATGGGGGATCTGGTACGTGGCATAAGTTCGGGGGCGGAGACACAATTTCAAAGAAGAGACTAGCTAAAAGAGATTTGCCATCGATGAATCCTCCATTTATGGACTGACCAACAAATAAAGGAGCGGATAATAACTGCCACGGAATTCTTGAGCGTTTAGGAAAAATGCGTTGTATGAGTTGTTCGACATCGTCACAGGTGGTGAAACATGGGTGACACTCTTTGAGCCCGATGAAAATAAAAATAAATATGTGGGACTGATGCAACATGGAAAAAGGCTGCAGATAGCCCGACGTTCCAGACATATTAAGCATGTTTTATATGCTTTATGTTTTGACGCATGTAGAGTACTTATTCAGTATTTTGTGCCAGAGCGCATCACACACACATGAAGGATGTTTACTGAAAACTAAATTCCCGACTACGTACAGGCTTTTCCACGTACGGAGTGAAAGGACCCAAACTAATCCATGATATCGCCCGAGCACATGAGTCAGCATCGTCGGATACGCACGTCCTATGCATTATCATTCATCTACCGTGGGACTATTGGCTTGCATACCGCCGTAATAGGGTGTGTCAAATGGTCTCATTGGTCGCCTTATGATTTCATGATGCAATTTAAAGCCAATGAGAACGATCGTTCTTTACAAGCTTTAGTATGACTGGCATGATGGCGACAACTATGAAAGATAAACATGCAAACTTGAGAAAAGTTCAAAATCGAAAAGTTTAACGAAACCTTGGTTGTAGTGGAACTCAACAGACCTTTAATTGTAGACAGACATGTAAAACAGATGTTTTCACTGGACGTCGAGGGCGCAGACAGTTTTTTTATGATTACGTTTTACTTCTTCATCGAAGAGTAATCCTTTTGTTAAACGCGATTGCATTGGTCGATATTGTTATCACTGGCTGCTCTAAAACAAGGACACGCCAGTCTATTTCTCGATGAAATGAAACATAATGATCAAACTTGGGTATATGACGATGATAAGTCGTGTTGAAGTACTCCATTTTGCCACATTCCCCACAAAGTCCAGACCTGTCACCATGTGACGTTGTGCTGAAGCATTACCGGTCAGGGGTCTTCGGTTTGTTACCCGCATATTTGCAGGGGTATCTTATACCAATTTGCTAGCACTATACGCAAGTTGGAAAATAAAATGCAATTTCCGAATGTATCAAACGTATGTGAAGTGTGTACAGACCACGGGGGGTAGTCTTATGGATTCGGTGAGTCAGATCTGATCAGCTAAGAGCTGTTGTTCTTTTCAAATACTCACCCATTATCAGAATATTTAGGATGCCCCTAATATTTGCTTTAGAATCATGTAATGGGCGTTATCAGTTATCACGCCAGGTTGTGAGTCTCGAATTTGTTATGTCTCGACATTTACCAAAATATATTCTACCTTCTGAGCTAGAATCAACAAGCATTTTGACACGTCTGAACCAAAAACAGCTCCCAGCGTAAAGCATTCAGGTAGAATTGATTAAATCTTAGCTTCCTGCATTCATATAAATGTTTAAGTTCAGCCCCTTGGAGTATGAATCAATTTTCTTAACAATTAAAGCAGGTACGAAATTCATTTCAGCTGAGAACACAGTTTATTGGTTCATAATATATGTTTATCTTATCAAGTAATATAAGTAGTGTAAGAGCTGCATTATTCTTTACGTGGGTATCGTGTCATATTGTATAAATAACTGGTTAAAAAGGCTAAAATAACTATGATTCTCTCGTCAGGATATCCGGGCATAGTCTACAAAGAGCTGGTCAATACTAGCCAAACGCAGAATGATTAACGCCATGAGGATATAGAGAATTGGCTAATAGTGACCAATGACAATATGTTTTCTTTATTAGGATATCAGGACATGTGTTATTAAAAACTGATAAAAACTGCCCAAGATCAACAATGCAATAAAATCTTGTCAATTGTAGGTTATGGTCAATCACATTTTTGTCGAAACATCATAATCGTACGCAACTTTGTGACACATCTTTTATATATTGCTTACATTGTACTCGCAAATTAGTTGATATTGTATATAGATATCCTCTTGTCAGTTTGTTATTGTTAAGGAGTAGAGAGGGATTCTGAAGAGTTTCATGCAATAAATATCCACATAAGTCGGGGGAAATGGTATTTTCAGTGTCTAAATACGAGTTTTATTATGTACAACTGGCCTGATAAATTGTATGAGCAGTTAATCAAAAAGTTACACAAACTGTTTATATCTTCCAGGGGGTTCTATTAGAGATAAAGGGTCATTTAAGAAGTACCCATGTGACTTTACCAATCTCAGACCTGAAAGCAACGTTGCCGTTTGCAACATACATGACGACCAGTTCATAACCCTCATCGAGCACGGAGACTGGTAAGTAAATTATTCACCGGTTACCTCATAAGTTATATGTGTATAAAAACTTATCCTAAAGGAAATAATCAAACGAAAATTGATTTACCTTTAGGCAAATGTCAGTTCTAACTGTTTTGAAAACAGTTATGAGAAAATACTCCATGTATCTGCCACAGATATCTTCGAAGGGCACTTCTGTAAGGTACATGGTCAAAGTCAATGGTCAAAATACATGAAATTTGATATATTTGAGAACCGACTTGCGGAAACAAATCATCAAAAAATTAAAACAGTTTAAACCCAGACCAGCTCACACGTTTATTATGTTGCATTTTACCAATGTGTCTCTTTTATTGTTGCACATCGGCTCCTACTATTCCAGACGGCAACGAAATGGATTAAGTTCTTTAAAAAGCAATTTATTATCGATCTACACTGATTTCATTGTCGACAATATGATTTTCACATATGTTTAATTTTTATGTTGAAAATAACGGCAGTTTGATAATGAATTGGTATGCTATACAATCACCCAGTTATATCGAATTTTGGAGGACTATTTTTACAAATTCGAACTTCAGGTAATTCAAGCTAGTAAAAAAAGTCAAAACAAAATAAATTCTACTCTTATCCTCAAAGCAATATATCTATATTTGGTTCAGATTTTAGTTTTGTTTTAAACATGATTTCGATTTTACTTAACTCGAGATAATGAGGATCGACTGTTAAAACAAACCACAATGTTTCTGCGCTGGTAATTTATGAGGTTTAATAACATCCTATAACGATTATATATTGAATAACATATCGGACAAGGAATTAAATCCCGCTGAGGCTGTACAAGGGGTCTAAGAATATCTTATCATGACATTCATTTTGAATTTTAACACTTTCCTTGTCGATAAATTATCCTGAAATCTCAAATAAAAAGCCACTCATAGATAATATGACCAAAGACACGCCTTTTGCCGCTCCTGTAGCAGGACCTTTTGCAAATATTATGGGAAAAGAGGCATTGTATCCAGCATATGATCCATTGTTCATATCTTTCCAAAACTCTACATAATTTGTCTTATTTGTTTTTCCCTTTGATATTCTTTTTATCAGATGTTTCATTATTTTCTCAAATAAGCATCTAGTGAAGCTATCCTTAATTACACGTTTTCTTTATTGTTTTGGTCATTTTTCACAGGCTTAACGTTCGGTTCTACACAAAAAGCGGCGGCTTTCAGAAGATCCAAAATACAGACACCAACCGTATTTACACAAACAAATATTACCGTGGGTATGAAGACTCTAAACAGGTATGTGGATAAAAGCGGATCTCTCTCTCTCTCTCTCTCTCTCTCTCTCTGGCGAAAACACCTAATTTTGTTTCAGATATTTTCGTCCCTTGTCGTACAGTACTAAACATTTCATATTCTATTCAGGTTTCGCTAAGATCCGCTGTTCGATTGCGATACATATGGCAACAAAATCGGTTGAAGAAAGTTAGAAACCACGTTTATCGCACTTTAAAAACAACGGAGAGCAGTTTGATACCGCGACTTGTGGTTTCTAAAGCACACGATGAAGGTTTTAGTTATTTTTCAACCACACTCTCAAGATAACAAGCTTCGGAGTTACTCTAACTAGGTTTCGATTCCGGCTTTCGTACTGTGCATTTTCTAAATAGATTGTGTACGTTGAAATTATTACGCTTTCGTATCATGTTCCATCATATATACTTAAGAAATTATCACGTGAGTGGCGTTAATTTCCTTTGATGTCGGGGTTGGGAGGTAGGTGTCCTTTAAAATCCCAGATATCGACACCTTTTCATAAGGGATAAATGGATTTATATATCAGGCTCATAGAGGGAGATATGGGACTCTCGTATAAACCACACACTTTCAGATTATAATAAAGTAGCTCTAGCGTTAAATGCCCCGTTACGAATGGAATAGGATCGAAAGTTATGCCCCTGACTTAGGCGATGTTGTCGACCTTGCAGGTCGGCGTCTATCCCTGCAAGGTCTCGATCACTTTGGAATTTGTTAAGGTGCATTGATGCTATCTATTGCATATATCATCCACCAAGCAAACGGGGGGAGCTTAATAACTCATATTTTGTTAACAACTGGGATCAGGAGCAGGTTAATTAGACGTCCGACACAGCTGTCTGATACTCAGGCAATACCTTCGCCGAAGTTGAAGCGGAACTAACAAAGTTAAAACATCAAGCAGATGACATTGGCAGCTGCCGACAATTATAACAGTAGAGAATGGGTTAAACTTATTTGTTTTATAACATTAGAAGATGTGTCATGTCTCCGAATTCATCGTCACGTGTAGATTATACCCCAAGATCGGCATCGGGAACATGTTGAGGTCAGAGAAGACATGTAACGTTGATATTACATATTCGTTTTTGTTGGGCTTTACGTCACTTCGACAGTATTTCAGTCATTTTGCGACGCCCGGCTAATTAGTTGTACAGACGGACAACTGACCTACCACAAGCCAGCCGGAAGGCTTCTTCACAATTAAACTAGTACAACTCCCCCAACATGTTGTCTGTGGAATTGTATTAAATTTTGGTTGAGGGAGGGAGAGATTTCACATATATGTGAACGAAAAGGGAGAACATTTGGCTGAAATCATGAGGTACTGAAATTAAGGCTACAGATGGGGTGTGTGTATTTAAACAGTTAAAATATTCATCTCTCGATCAAATTGTATGTTGTAGCCATTCATTATAATCATCTGTTCAAGACGATTCTAACTAATAGTCACACCATTCAGGGTTTGGATAAAACAATTGAATTGTTGTTTATTTTAATTCACATTCGTTTACCTGAAGCCCTGAAATGGTACTTCTGCATAAACGAAAGGAACCGGAAGTTTCCCAAACATTCGTTTTGTGTGGTTTATCGTTTTACTTTTTATTTTTATTTCAGGTTGAGTTTCGCTTTGACTTCATTGCCCCAAAGCACTGCTCACAAAATGGTTCATTTGGACCTTGTCAGTCTGAAGCACATATGCTGAAAATAGAAAATGAATTTACGAAGGTGAACATACGTGTTGTACTCTATTAACTAGCTCAGTATTACATGAATTTGACATACATTTGAGAAAGGCAAACGGATAAACTAAGATTAGTCGGCTCGTTAACCATTTGTAAGCTACATCAAATCCCGTCGAACAAATTAGGTGCAAAGACACGCAGAGTGCTGCATGACCCAAAAACTAAACTTTTCAAGCCGAAATTTTGCTCATCTGTTTTCTAATTCAGTTTATCAACTGGCAGTAAATATTTGATTACAGTGACAATGTAATTCAGAAAGTTAGAAATGCGACATTCTCAGATCAAAAAATTGTAAAAGCCAATCCGCAACTTATTCCAAAAGTCAAATGACATCTCGTCTTCTTTGGCCTGCAGTTTACAATATCCAAACAACTTTATCTTAAAACATTTTTTAGACAATATAAAACGAGTACAAATATACTTTAGCCCTTTACTATATCTTTACCTATATTTAGGCGTTTTCAATCAGTTTCGATCCAGATTAGACAACTACTATAGAAATTATACTGATTGCCTGTTTGAACTATGGTTCTAAGTCTATCCTGCCTGCGTTTGAAACTTAGTGTTCGATTTAAAACAATGTTGAAAATTGTCTCAAGGGGATAGAGTTTGATTTCAATATTCATGGAGAAATGGTCAATAATTTCAGGATCCGATTCGTGTCACATGGCTCGGATGGACGGACGATCTGTCTGGGCTTGACGAGTACCAAGTAGAAGTTTTCCAACTTAGGCCAAGTCCAAGTCTCGCCGATGCCCTGGTTGAACAGACGCCGCTTGATCCGGTCTACACTGTAAAGGTTTCAGACTCGAACATCGTATATCCCACGTATAGGCCGACCCAGCCTGGAATGTACAGGTAAGCCGGCAAGTGCTTCTTCGCTCGTCCGTTAAACACATAACCACGAAAGAGCATTACATCGTTTCTGCAGCTGAAAACTTTTTAAAACAATGTGGGGAATGGAGCATGTGCTCGTTATATGCCTTTGTTTGTTTTCTAATAATGATAATTAGCAATTGCATCGTTTTTATGAAAAAGCATTTATAAATTATTGATGTATTAATTGAGCTATTGATTTACTAAATGGATGACATACTGGCTGACTGATTAATTGATTGCAAAAAATAAGCAGAATTACTCGTTTAATCGTTTATTCCAGTGTTCTGATGACGACTAATGACAAAGCCAACAATTCTCGTATAGCTCGGCGTCTGGTTCTTTATGACAACAAGTCCGTGCTGGACATTAGCAACTCTTCGTTAGCCAGACTGTATATATCGTCTGCCTCACCATAGACTGGCTACAGGTGGCAAGCTATTGCGCAAGGTGAGTTGTAATGTAGAATGGCTATAGATGACAAGCTGCCCCACAAGTTGAATTGTTGTTCATATTGGCATATAGGTTATAGCCTAAGATGAGCTGTAATACAGATATTTTACACGTGGCAAGCTATTTTGAAAGGTGAGCTGTAATCTAGACAGACTACAGAAAACAAACTTTCCCGCAAGATGAGTGGTTGCGTATACTGGCTACAGGTGGCAAGATATTGCGCAAGATAGTGTAAGTTTATACTGGCTACAGGTGGCAAGCTATTGGGCACGGTGATTTGTAGTAAAGACTGGTTTAAGGTTGCACGCTATCCCCTTAGTTGAGTTGTAATATATACAGGCAACAGGTGGCAATCTATTTCGCAAGGTGAACTGTTGTGTAGACAGTCTACTAGGGGTGTAACGATAGATCGAACTATCGATGCAGTGCGATAGTTACATGTTTTGATTACTCTATCGATAGTTGATCGAAAATGGCGATAACTATCGCGATAGTTTTGTTAACTATCGATGGTTTCGATAGTTTTTACTCTCCCCCCTCTATCTCCATTTTGTTTTAAAAACCGGCTAGTTTTTTGACTGGAAATGGAACCCTGTCCTGTATGTCGTCAATATTTAATATATCTTACCTCCATCAACTACCCTTGTCTAAAATAACAGTGTTTCAAATATGTGCCGAATTACGCTAGAAATCTAATAAATA
>JAULCE010197745.1:0-18970 GCA_032359355.1 Macoma nasuta | reverse complement strand
ATATTGTGGAATTTATTATTACCTTCATACAGATAGAATAATATCGCGTTTCGGTTGAGTCAGTAGCTCGCAGTCAATTATCATTGTTTCGTTTCCGTCGTGTTTAATCAGATACATGTATCAACCGTAATTGTCAGTTGTCCCATATTGTAATCTCTTATACTGCATTTTCGTTATTGGCTTTTCCTCTTCCACTTCTTTCAATTTATCTCGCCTTCTCAGGATACAGGCCAGAATTGTTGATGATATAGAGACGTAAAACGCCGATGCCGAGGCAATGTAAAACATCGTGTCATATTCATCAGTCGCGTCTTTTATCACACCTGTTGAAACAAGATATATCTTTAAAAATGATATTCGGCGGTAAAATTATTTGAAAGCTGTGAAGCTACGGCTCTAGTGACCAAATAAAGGGTAACCTAATAAACTTAGGTTTATCCGGTCAGTAGAAGTGATTCGGTCAGTAGGCGTACAATGTTCTATTACGACGTATGGAACTATTTTTCTCAATGAACACTACAGTTTTGAAACGACTGTATTTAAATAAAAACACTTCAACTAACCTTTTTCTGAATATATTCACCATGAAAGAGTAGAATTGAATTTTAAAAGTAAAAGAGAGGTAGCTGACGAGTCTCGAACTCACGCCTAGGCGTCGAAAAGATCGGAAGTCCAAGACTATATATCCCCTACGCCACAGAAAACTCAAATTGTTACTTTTAATAATACATTCTTATACAACCGATATCCACGTCTACTTATGGAAAGTAGAAGTAAGTCATGTCAAAATATTGAACTACATGCATCAACATAACACACGTTCAAGATTAAAGTATAAAGACGGGCGCATTGGCATTAGAATACTATCATTTTCGATTGAAATGGACTATTTTGTCATGTTATTGCCTTAATTCTATTGACGGGTAAATGGAATGTCTCAATACCGGAACACAGAACTCGGGGCACAAGAAGAAAAAAATAGACAGCAAATAATTGCAATACTTGGTCTCCAGTGGATTTTTGTTGTGAAATAATTTTTTTATTTATGGCGTTAGATTCTAATATTTTATAAAAACAAATGTTTGTGGAGGTATTCCGTCACCAACTAGACCTAATGACCGAAATTAAGTCCTGTTCCGTCACATAGGAATCAAGTTCTGTCTCTGATTGAATCAGCTAGAAATGATGTCCAGTTCTCTTGTTAATCGGCTTGTAACCCAGTCAGGACCATTAGCCAATGAAAGACCGTTGTTTGTTTTAGGTTCATTGATCTATTGCTGGTACTTTCTCATTGGTGGAAAGTGTAGGTCAATACTAATCTCACACAGCTTCCGACAATAAAATGCCTATAAGAGTATTTTGGCTTTGTTGTATAAAACAAATAGAACAGATGCTAGTGTTCTATTTTCGTGCACAATATATCACTTCATTCACAGACAACGTTTATGACAAAAATATGAAAACTGTTGTATTTTAAATAAGAAGCCAGCATTAGCTCATCCAAATAAAGTGCATTCAAACCTGGATAACTGAAATATGTTTTAGTCGAATTGTTGGCGTTTATTCGGATTGTCAGTGCAATATGACTAGAGTTTATTGTTTTAAAATTCAATACAATTGTTAAATGAGCATTCATATTCATATTCTGGTGTTAAGTCTTTATCGTTAGATCACGCACCCTTTATGACAACTTTTCAGTGTCGGTCAGTATAGTTATCTTTTGATTATTAATCTCGAAGCAAACATGCGTTGTCTCTTTTCGACTACTCATGACTCATAATCAAACGGTTTCCGTGCATGATTAATCTATTTGTTCTATAAAAATCAATATTACTGCATTGTAAGAAACTCATAATGGTACAACAACATTGACATTGCAACAATGGACGATTGCGTTCACTTTGTAAATATATATGGTTTTGGGCAAAAGAGCATCGATGCTGATCAAAAAGTAATTATATGCGACTTTTTGCAAATTGCGGTAACGTGAATTTAGAAGAAATTGTCGGTATTCTTCTAAAACCACGTATGCCGTTTACGAAACTGCCACACATACGTGCATTTAGAAGAACACCGACAATACATTACCTCGGTGTTTTGTTACAGCATTTATTCGAATTTGTAGAAGGGTCCTTTGCTCTATTGAAAACAGAACCCCATATGTACGGCATTCAAGGTACAATGTTTTATAAAATTGTTGCCGCTAGTTATCTCTTTGAATTATGTTTATTATTATGTAGGGGAAGGGCATTGCTTCAGTTGGTAGAACTTAAAGCCGAATCCCTTTGCTGTTCACTGAGAGAAAAAAACATATTTAAACTATTCAAGATTCTATACCGTTACTCACGCGATGGGACTCTTTCAAATAAAAACGAAATACGCGATTTTTATATTAATATCGAACTTGTATTCATTCAAACTAACATAAATTCGACTTAACAGAGTTCTAGATAACAAGGTTCGACTGTATACATGTTTGTTATAGTAAAGTTATTTAACAAAGCTCATCTTACCTCCGAAGAAGGAACCGCAAAAGGAGCCAATGCCATACATAAGGTTGACCATAGCTATTCCTTGTGGTGACCTCTCAAGCCCACAAACTTCAAACATTATTGCCTGACCCAGGGATGTGCACGTGCCTAGCGCGATCCCGTGCAGCAGGCATATTCCCATCAAAGTTCCATAGTCAAGAATACTAATTGCCAGGATGTGACAGATGGCGACGATTGGCCAAAGGTAAATCCAGTGGTAGATTGTTTTGATCCTGTTTCAAGACAAATACACTGTGTCTTAACTCTTTCCTCCACATAAGCCGTGGCTAGCACCTTTGTAAATGATGACTATTTAAATAAGTGTAGCAAATGGAGCATTTGCTCGTGACAAGCACATTTTCCATTTTAAAATGTTTTCAAAAAATTCAAAATAGCATTTTTCTTTGCATTGATTTACATATCTTTTCATCAAATTATTTCCTTGTGTCTTTTAGTAAAAACTACTTGTGAAGAAAAGGGTAAAACATTATAACAACCATAGGCAACCCGTGAAATCAAATTGATATTAAGAACTAATAACTATGTATCATTTGCTGCAATTGTATTGTATAAAAACTAATTAAGTTCGAAATTAGCTTGTATATAGAACTTACATGTTTTAGATTCAAAAATGTTTTAGTTGTGAGATTTAAAACGTAATACTGTTTAAATCAATTAGTTGATGTGTTCATTATGACTCTTACAGTATAAAACATCTAATAAGAGGATTTAATTTTAGATGAAACGAAATGCCAGAAGTTCGAAATAAGCTTGTATATAGAAATTTATCGTTTTAGATTCAAGAGTGTTTTAGTTTAGAGGCTAAATACGTAATACTGTTTAAATCGATAAGTTGTTGTGATCCTTAAGACACGGTCAGTATAAACATCTGATAAAAGAATTTAAGCAATGAAATGCCAGGTTTTTATAATATTGTACAAGTTACGAACTACTGACCAACTAATGAAGCGTCAATCGATGTTTCTTTGTGGTAAGAGGTTAATTCAGCGCTTGAACATTTGCGTTTTTGTTAAACGAAATATCTTTTAAGTTATCTATTTAACGAAATGAGAGTTTTATATTTACTATTCAATGAAAGTTGACGAAATCATTGATCAGGGAACCGTATACTTTTAGCTAAAGTTACCCTTAACACGACAATCGCAACCATAGCGATGTCGTCAATCAGCTTGGCGTCTTATCCGGATCCAAGCTGTTTGACATTCGTGCAACATTTCACCAAATATCTATATATTTGGTGAAATGGGATCTTACATGAGTTGTCAATTGATATCAAATTTTATTAAACGAGTTCGGTTTTTTTATTAACCGAGCCTCTGGCGAGTGTAATAACAATTTCAAGAACGAGTTTAATAAATTTTGATACCAATTGACAACGAGTATAAGATTATTTTTATCACATGACAAAACAGCAGGGAAAACAGCAATATAGTCATACTTACACAGTCTGAATAACTAGCTTCTGAACAAATAACACTCAGCTTGTAAACAAACATTTAACATGAAAAAATAGTTCTGCTAAAATCTGTTTAAAGACTCTTCAAACAGCTTAAATTCTAATCAGACGTACTCTGTGTCTTATTTTGATCCAAGTTGTTTGAACATGACGGGCGGCCTTTAATCGAGATAAATAAGGCATCTTACCGTATAACGGCGTCAACATTAACGCGCGATGACGTCAACGTCATGTTGAACTTATACTAAACGGGGTGCGTATAAGAAAATACGTACTCGATATACTAACTCGGAGATAAGCGACGTCATGTGATAAAAAGGGAATCGGACAAGGTTTAAAGATCAAGAAGACGAGAATTCAGCGGATTGTATTTTGGCGAACGACCTTTTGTTTGTTGTCTTCTTACCTGATTTTAAATCTCATGACCGAACCGATTATTCTTCCTACCAAATTTCCAAGGCCAATCATTGTAACAAGAAACGACCCTCTTTCACGCTCAATTCCTCTGGTTGTTAAGATATCGACGAAAAACATCGCCTCGATATTGCCTGTATTGAGAAAATTAGTCTAAATTTAAACAAAAAGACAAGTGCGGGACTTTTGGTGGCATATGTAAAATTGCCATCTGGAACTAGTTTAAGGGGGAGGAAGACATACACAGCTTTTCTGAAGAATAGGAAAATTCCTTTCTCAAGGCATCAATGTATTGGCTTGTGAAGCAGTCAGAATACTCGATAATTTTTTATTGAGAAATGATCGTGGTTAAAGTCACGAATTGAATTGTCCCGTGTACGTGTAAAATACAATCTAATATGAAACGATGTATTAAAGGTGGTTGACTAACCTGTAAATGCCAGAATGAATGAGTTAAGAAGAATCAGAAGGATTGCAACGTCTGAAAGTAGAGTTAAGTCACATATTTTCTTTATGCTTTTAGCAACGCTTAAATCACCCTCCTTTATATCCGTCTTAAAAAATGTTTTACACGTGTATATCAAGCAGCCACAGGGAAGACAGTTTAAAGCCACGCCTGCAAGCAAAAGGAATGCCCCGTTCCAGTTGTATTCCTGAATGAAGATTTCCACGAGATATGGGAAACTAAATTGTCCTAGGCTTGAACCTATGGATACGACAACAATGGCCATTCCAGGATCCTCGTGGAATATCCAACTGACGCTTACAAATGATGCTAGGTAACTGAAGGACATTCCAAAACCTGGAAACAGATATATACATGGGTCATCCAATAAATGGCGAGACATATTATTTTAACTAATGAAGGCTTAATGTTTAGCCCGTTTTCCTAACTATTATGCATTTGAAGTTTTTAAAAAAATGAAAAGTAACATTGCGTTAGTTCTTGTCTAACAACCAAATATTGAAAAATTGTTTTGCTTAGCAATGTTAAAGTAAACCGTTGCCATAGTTACGATGCTTTTTAAATTTTTACACTGGAATTACAGAAATGAAGCATGAGTGATTCCTTATACGAAAAGACTTTCGAAGATGTAGCCACAAAATAATTACTTTTGTTCAAATCTTATAACAATATAAAGCTCAAAATTTGTAAATATTTTGATAAAACAATCATCATCACTTTTTGCTCATCGATATGCTTTAACACACTTAATCATATAATTTCAAAAGGAGATATTCGCTGTTTTTGTGACTAAAACATGTTTGACACGTCGTTTCATAAAGTTTCATTTTAAATGAATAATAATAACTTATGTGCTGCTAAGCAGTTAAAGCATATGTACATGTATATCTTATTTAAATGAAGATGGACATAATTTTGTTGCTAGGGAACTTATATTTTGTTAAATGTGTTCGGTGTTGCTTTGACAACCATTGCAATGCAAATACGTATTTTACGTATTTCAGTAACAGTTAAGCATATTTACTTATAAATACTTGTTAAACCCATCAGTTTATTGCATATAACATTTTAAAATGCCAGATATACGTCCACTCACGGCATGCATGCATTCTTTGGTTGCATTAAGGCAAATGCATTATTACTTAAGTGTTTAACCAAACATCTTATTGACAAAGTGTTCCCCTTTCATATCAATAACCACATTAACTGATATCTATATAAGTTTTCACGATGCAGGAGGACCAGTCTCGCAATTTTTGATGACCCTCAAATCTGGTAGTAAAACATGTGTTGAACTAAAATTCCAGTCGACCGATTCGGATAATAACATTTCTAAATTATCATGTAAAATAAGGAAGTTGTTATTTAATGTCGGAAATAGATATGACTGAACTCAAACACGTGGTCTCGTGCAATCTTGGTTTCACAGGGCTACATGAACTCTTTCAAAAAATAATAAAAAAATGTACTAAACAACTTATTATAACTATCTGACCTACCTCTATGTCTGCAGAGATAAACCCATCATGTACACAATTTATATAACTCTAAAGCCTTAATACCATCATAATGTACACTGGCAAAGGATGCTATTCATGATCAGCTTGTTCAGACGACGAATCTACTGATGACACTCTATGAAGCTATATATCCAGTTTAGCGCCTAATCAAATACCACGAGGAACGTTTCAATGATCGGATACACACTGTTTACATTTCCAATAAGCTCCTATTTCACGTGACTCATCACATTTACAAGACATCCTTACTTGACAATATTCCAACGACAAAGATCAGGGTTACGATGTTCTTCGCAGCAAAGGCAGATGCCATGCAAGTGACTCCGAAAATTGCTCCCACGCCTAGAGAAGGTCCGGGACCGTACCTCTTCAGAATTGGGGATAACAGTACACCTGGAGATGGTTATCATAGTGATATTCCTTGCATACCCAAGTTTAGGTTAATACATTTTGACGCGAAAATTATTTGTTAAAAAAAAGAATATCAAGGCAAAATAAAAATACCTTTTTGAAGGATATTGAAATCATCATGGAAAAAGGATCAACTGCTCGTTACGACCAAGGTTACATTTATTACAATATTTGCAAAGGACATTAATTGTAGAGTCTCTTAAAAAGCGCTTCTGTGGAGAAAAGGTTTTACGCAATACCGCATAGATGTTTGTTTTCTTTTTGAAACTGACACTCGCAAGTGCGTTCATTTTGATCTTAGCATAACCAAATATATATAAGATTCAATGTTCTGCCTCAAATTCATGTTACCGAATTGATTATTGTTTTATTAGGGTAATCTATTTTGTCTAAAATGTATCCTGATCCGATAGTTTTTGAGAGAATCAACAACTGCGAGTAGTAAAAGTTTACTTTTCTACATTATAGATGTTACGTTCGATAAGCCTGAAGCAGATGACTTAAAAAAACTTGTGGAAAATTGACCATTTAGTCAATTAACAGTTAAAAACCAAAGAAAAGTTTCAGCATTAAAGGTTGACGTGATAATGACTAAAGCTTGTCTAATAGCTCATCGTCATAACACAAATACGTTGGTATACTGCACTATAAGTTTTATAAAACTACAATTGATAAACTGCTGAATTAGAAGTAAGTTGAATAACTGTAAGCTATGTTTAACGATACGGTGACAATTTAAATCCAAATTACCAGTAATTGACTTCTCTTGATTTATTTTAAATACATCTGATGGCCTATTTGTTTATTACAATGAGCTTAAACAGATAATTCGATTCCAATAAAGATTCAATAACAATATTCCATAATGGAGGAAATGATCCGATTAACTATCGTCCTATATCTATATATACTCGTATCAAACATATCTAAGATTCTAAACGCAATAAACATGTATTCTACCAATTATATGCTTATAGCTGGTATCATGTTAACAGTTTGTATCCGGACCAGACGCCCTGTAACTCGGCTTATAAGCTGGATTCAATATACCTGTGTTTACCCTTTCATTCACAAGGTACTTTTAGACTACTCCACGGTGAAAGAATCCGATGAAATATAAAAATCTAGGCATACGAAAAATGCCATTATTGAATTGTATTGAAATCATTGTAGTAAATGAAGCATTTACTCGTTACGACCAAACGATCCATTTCTTACAATCTTTTCAATAGCCATCAGTAACAGAGGCTCTTAAAAGTTGCTTCTGTCGAGAAAAGGGTTAAATTTGAAACTAGTTTGATGATGTAACACAGACGTATTTGGTGGAAGGACTGGGCTAACTTACCTGCGCCATCAGACATCATACAGTAGATACTCTGGATGAGGGCGACAAGGGATCGGTTCGTCTCGAACACCACTACCAGCTCAGCGTACAAAACGGCAAAGGCGAACATGAGGCCTAATGTTATAGTCTGCAGTATGATACAAGCCATCATGACCATGTACCGCCGCGTTCTGGACGCCTGGAGGGGAACCCTACACGTTTATAAAATAATGCAACTTTAAACACATATCCTGAAGCTAAAACATAATCCGCTGAATTCTCGTCTACTTTATCTCTTAACCTTTTTCGATTCGTTTGAATTTTAATGAAACTGTAGCATGAATGTCTATGCTTCTAATCCATGTCAAAGCTGGTTGGTCGCCATTTTCGTGATAAGAGTTAATGCCATTCAGGTAACCGATTTCCGGGAATGTGAGTCAAGCCAACAAGAGCGGGTTCCGCCACATTTTAGGCGAATCCAAGAGAGCCCAATACGTGTTAAAAAATATCGAATTTTGTGAAATAATTATCTGACTATTTACGATGATGGGAAAAGCCAGCATAATTAGGCTTTGCAGCGTTTTGAACGCCTAAAGTGACACCCTATACATGTACGAAAAAAAAGCAAAATCAGCATGCATAGGTATCGCGGTATCGCCGTGTTCAAAACACCTCAAGGGTAATGCAAACTTGTAAAATATGTACACAAATAAACTGAATGCCTATCATAATTGAATTTTGACTGCTTGAAGGTTAAGGCAATCTATCATGACAAGGATAATATCACCGAATTCTGGACACATAGCTAGGGGAACTGACATTTTGGTCGTAATATGGTCATCCTTGAGTATTGTCATGTTACCATTTTCGATCAAATAAGCTGATTTTTTCAAAATAACACAATATGATGTATTAAACATGATCGGACAGAGAAGCAGATTGGGTAAGTCTTAAACAGACTGTCCCTAAAGCAACAAACTGATCAGAATTTAAACTGTTCGAGCATGTTCCGCTGACTGAACATTTGGTTCAAACATATTTTATTTTCAACTACATATACACAGCATCAAAAGTACATATTAGAAGGGAAACTGGAATTTTGTAGTATTCCTTTACTGCAAACCGAACATTTGGAGTGTTTCTGTAATATTAAAATGAAAAAGCAACGGCATCCTTAAGGGTCAGAAAAAAAATGAAAATGACTATTTAGGATTGGTCTATTCATCAACTGTCATGTACAAAAAAGACTGAACTTTTGTGTTGTGGTCAGGAGACACAGACACAAAATCCCTAGGTGATTGCAACATCTTTTAAAACATATTTGAGCCGTTGTTCGATACCAAACTAAGTATTGGATATTGTCTATTAAGATCGTTCTGCATGATTTTAAAAGCCGAAATGCAGTAAGCGAAGCTAGAAAATAAGGCCTTCAAAATCATGAAGGGCGGGCGCACGCAATAGACATTAAATAATATATTGTTTGCCCTATTTTTCAACATGACGCAAAAATTGGGAGGAGCTAAGCTGGGACTTCAGTTTATAGAAACTGTGATTTGAGTACTAGCGTTTGACGTCATAGAGCCACCAACGTCTAACACAGCCTGTTCTGAGCAGCCGAAAAATGATAGTGTTTGTGTCAACATAATTGAAATAGTAAATCATGTTCGATGAATCAAATCATGGGGTGTCTGCGTTCATCGATGTGCTAGGGTACGAAAATAGGATGTGGTCTTTAATTAAAGTAGTTCGACGCAGCTACTCAAAAGTCAAAAAGTGAATAATGTGTATAGAACAATATGGGCCACGTCACGCAAAAAAGGGGCAATCGGACATAGCAAACAAAGAAGCCCCAGACTAGATGCTGGAATATTAGCACTGAAAACAAAGTTCCGAGTAAACGACAAATTTGACTGAAGGTAAAGGTTTTAGAAGCTTGCAAATAAAAAATAATCAGTGTTTCCTCACACGAACATACACGAAGGCGTAATGACATACTAAATCGTCATTCATCATGAGCCTATCCATATATTTTTTTAAATCGCACACAAACAACTCCTATCACTCCTTAATATTAAGCAATTGATTCGGATTAGATCAGACGCCGAAATGGAGGTTGTTGTACTCTCAGAAAACGACATTGCGTTGAACGTCATCTTTGATAGTTGATATGCGCAGTCGACAATTTAGAAGCGTACTGAAGGTAGAATCCCCAACTCTGACGTCACTGATTATTGCTATCGAGAGAGGAGCTAACATTTGCCCTATTTTACTTTGAAACGCATGCGCGGAATGTTGGATGAGTTTCTTTAAGAGTCTAAATAGAGCCTGGCTTAATGGAAAACATGTGATAGAATTAACCAATCCCGTCTCTGTGATAGGTTTTAAAAAGTAAGGTAGACACTATATACGATTCTAAGAGTGCGAACCTAAAACGGTTGTCATGGTGTTCATGTTTCATTTGATTGTGGTGTAAATTGTTCGGATGCTAGACAATTAAAACATTATTCATTCTGATAAGTAGTAAAACAGAGAAATCTCTGATCAAAGGCGAAGTCACACGTGATATCTGGCCTTAACAAATGATGTTTAAAATATTTTATAGTTGATAATCGTACAACAGAACTCATAAAGACAGCTTATTTTTGAGGATCTATTGAAGCAAAGAGCGCTAAATACTGATGAGACAGCTATGATGTTTCCGAAAGCATTTATATTTGGTTTCGTCGTTGACGCATAATGCCGGACACATTCTTAAGAACAATTGTCATCTGCTCAAGCTCTTATCTGAAGCATTTTTCAAACTTTGTCCGATTTGCATCAAATTACTCATGGTTTGATCCAGAGCAAAGCTGTTTGCTAAAGGTAACCAGTGCGACTATATAGTCGCGACTAGCGTTATAAAGATTAAATTGTTTTGAAAGTAGTGTGGGGAATGTAACATTACTTTTATTACCAGGTTTTCAGTAGTCGTTTACTATAAAGGCGCCAAAAAGCAATTCTATAAAACATATATTCTGATTGTAAATAGCTTGGACCCATAGCAAACAATACATGGCCGACGTCACAGGAAAAGGGGCATTCGGACATATAAAAAAGTGCTGTTATTGCAACATCTTGTCACGAAATTTCACATTTGTATTCATTTGTATTCATTTAAAGCAAAAATCGGATGTACCCTAAGACTGCAAGCAGTGCAGACCCAAACCAGCCGCCACTTCAGTGACGTGGCAGCTGGCCTAGAGCTTCACTATTTGCTATGTCCGAGTACCCTTTTTCGTATGACGTGGCCCATATACAGTTTGTGACATTCAGATAATACAATTGAGAGATGTCTGAAGGTCATACTTAGTCACACTAAACTGGTTCTTTTGCGCTCTGATATATCATGTAACGGTACGTAAATTATATCAATATCATATAAAGCGTTTTTTATGCTGAGCGTTCTATATATACCTCTGTTGAGCGTCCAATCCATGTTTAAAACTCCCGTTCAATAGACGAGTCGTTTCCGTATCATCCATATCGGTGTTTTAACTCAGCAGTTACTATGGTAATATATTACAGTGATCGATATAATACCAATTCATGTCTTTAATTGTTTACTCCCGGTGTATACCTAGGACAAAAGGTAATTAGCCCGCATTTGAAATATGACTACAGTAGAGTATTTTAAAATGCAGTAGTGAATGTCATTGGCCAGTCAGCAGATACAGACACGTGTATTTTACGTCAGTATCGTTCTAACAGCTAGTACGTGCCATTTGTCAAAATGACACTTACGTCATTTTAGATCGCTACATAGGAATGCATTAAGTGTCTGCTTAATCTATACAAGTTCATTCAAGGCAGTGACTAGGAATAATCCTTGAGAAGTGGTCGTACTGCTGTTATGCAGTAAACAGAAACTTGTCGCGTATCATTATTGATCTTTATCATTATCATTAAACTTCATACGCAAATATCTGGAATAATAAGTATGAATAATGCTTCATTTCCCAGTCAGATGATGTTTAAATGCATATTGGGGCTCACTTCATTGTTATTTTTAGAAAATAACGTAAGTGCCAGTTTGCAATTATGTCATTGGTATACTTAAAATACAGCGCAAGTACCATGTTGTCTACATGTCATTGACGTACTTAGGTAAAGCATTAAGTACCATTTCCCGATGCGAATGATGATGTCTACTACAAAAAGAAACCTAACTGAATTGGAATGTGAATCGGAACCGAACCGCACCGAATCGAAAGTGAAATAGTATGGAAATGTGAAATTTAAGTACCTTTGCAAATTTACAGATACGTTTCTTTTTAAATAGATAAGTGGTGGCTTATGTGGGTATATACTATTAAGAATGTCCGAATGTATTTTTTCCATGATGCGGATCGTAACCTAGTGTTTATTCTAAACATGGGAAGACAGATGATAAATCAACAGCGGAAACAAGCACGACATAAAGAACAGTTTGGTGAGTGTCTGTTCTGTTGACAATCGCAGTAAAGAATGGAATTCAAATATGCAAAAAACGGCGGATTAGCCGAGTGGTAACGCGCTCGGCTCTTGATCCAGGGGTCGTGAGTTCGATCCCCCGCCGGACCAGTCTTTCGGATGAGACTTGAAACCGAGGTCCCGTGTATCAGTGCTTTACACTGGGAATGTAAAATAACCAGAGGGCTCCTTCGAAAAAGAATAGGACATTGCCCGGGTTCCTCTGTATCCGCTTCCCTCTCTCTGGGACATCCAATTAGCCCTAAAGTTGGCAGAAACGGACGTAAACAACAAAAACCAAAACCAAACCAAATATGCAAAAGGATATCAGTTGATTCACTAACTTCTGCAAACTGCATTTGACACTTTAAAGACAATTTATATTCGGATTGAGCCGCCTGATTATGAAGCACGAACTTTCAGAATTACCTTTGAACTACTTTAAGCTATAACCAGTTTTCAGGTACTTGCAGCTTCTTCTTTTTAATTTATTGTAATGTTACAAAGTTAAAATAATGTGTCAACTGTGGCTATTACAATAAAGCTGAAACCAATTTTCTAAAATCAAATTTTATTTTTCTTTACGATTTGATAAATTTAATAAAAGTAACAATAATTCAAATGTATGGATTTTATTCAAATTATAACCTTAAGTAATTAACGTCCCACCAGTTTTTAATCTGTTTTTGCATTCCGGACTCACACTTTGAAAATATTGTGGGAAAATGAAGGATTTTCTCGTGACGAGCAAATGCTGCATTTCCTAAACGAAATTGAATGCAATCTTAATATGGCACTTTCCTTTTGCCTAGATATTCATCATTTTCATTAGATGTTTTTCCCTGTGGCAAAGTAGAAAAATAACATGTTGAAGGAGTTTAAAGCACCTTACTAAACTTGATCCTTGAGTTTTAATCTAACATATGTGTGTCTTTATTATCATTTTGATAGTCATTTACTTCTAAAATGTAACATCTCACCTGCTAAAGCTACCGTTATTTTGTTTTCTGTCAACTCATTAATTAAAATAATAATAAAGCAAGAAACCTGAATCATCTTTATTATCTGTTTATTTTAGTGACACACATATCTTATCTTTGGGAATGTATTCTTAAAGTAGTAGATCTATAAGCTGTTGCAGGAATGCTGTGGACTGGTTGTGTTAACATGCTAGGCGCAATCAAAACTGTTTTGCAGTCACTGATTGGTCCGGTTACATTAATCAAAATGTACTTAGTTAAATTCTAAAAGCACATGGTATCACAATTCCATTTATACTAGAAACGATAAAACGAAGCAGTTAACACCCTTTAACCTTCATAGGTTAATGGATTAAATTCTAAAACCATATGGTCTGCTCGGAACTCAGAATAAAGTAGCAGCAAAAGATTCTACAGCATTAAATTTAGAAATTGATTAAAATTTTAACTGGACGTGAAAGTCTAGACGAATAAAAATCATTAACATATCTAAGCCAATGTATTATTTGAGGCAGTGTCAAGTACATGGCTGATGAAAACCTAGACCAGACCTGAGATCTAGGAAGAGACATTTCTTCTTCTGTTAATGTATTATGATTTTATTTTTATATACCACTGAATCATTTAAAAATAAATCTGATCAAGTCAAGACGTGCTGTTAAGCGCATTTGTCTATTCGCTTAAATTAGCATTGGTTAAACAGCATTGTAGTATCAAAAACAAATAATCAACAAATCAGACATACCCGAATGCAGTGCAAACGTTTAATTAATGGTATAAATCATGTTAACATTGGAATGTACCCAAATACCGAGCTTGACATGTACACCGGCACAGGTAAATTGATGTTTGATTAGCTTTCTGATATTAAGTAATCGCTGAGGGAAGCGTTGCCTTCTAATGTGTAAAGACGTTTGAATTGTTATTGCAGACTTTATTGCATCATTTAATGTTCAAATGTATAAACGCACTCCGAAACCTTCTATGAATTCATGTTTATTAAACATGATCTTATTACACAAAGTGTGATTTGGCAGCAGATTCGAGTTGCAACTAAAATAATGATAAAACAACAATATGCTTCAAATATGATCACAATCAGATGACAGGCTATTCACAGCTTTCATTATAATTGTGTATTGAACAAATGCTATCGGCTGTATCAACATAGAAAGGGTCTCATTCAAACAATTAATGCCAATTTGCCAAAACAACACTTCAAGGTACGTCTTTTTGTTAGAAACCGCCAATATATTGGGGAAGATGTTTTATCATATTCATTATCACGAGTATTTTATACGTACTACTGTTACTTAGTATTTGATAACCGAATCATCAGTCTTATGTATTCATCCGCATGTTTATTATATAAAACAGAACAAAACAAAAGTGTATTTGTTTAACTTAAACATTCATAGTTCATCGTTTTCAATTAACAATTATAACGCATGCATGTTATAACGCGAGATTTCTATATAATATGAACATACCCAAACTACACCAATTGTTTACAAATATCATGACGTGAACAACGTCGTACGTGCATGTTTACGCCATAATAAGGCACAACGGTGTGTCAAATAATATGATCTTTGTCTGAAACGACATTGTTCGAGATCAATGGTATTCCGACATGTCCAAACAACTGTTTGATCTCCAAACAGATCAGACACCGAGTGCCACTACTGGTAGGAATTCAAACTGGTTTATGAAACTTATCACACAGGTTGTTAACTACTTTTTTTCATATTAAACGTTTGATTACTAGCTGGGTGTTATTTGGTCGGATGTTAGCTATTCCGATCATTGTTTAAAGATGAATATATTTCTGTTGTCTTGTTGCTTTTATGCCGTTTGATAAAACATAATCCAAAACTCGTTGTTAATTGAATTCAAGTTTGATTGAACTCGTTCTGAAAAATGCTATTAAACTCGCCAGAGGCTCGTTTAATAACATTTTCCCTAACTCGCTAAACAAAACTTCTATCTACTTTTGATATATACTGACAACTCGTGCAAGATCCTTTATCTTCTAGTTGTGTTTGTTACTCGTGTTGTGTCGATTAAATTCATACAGATAGAATAATATCGCGTTTCGTTTGCGTCAGTAGCTCGCAGTCAAGTATCATTGTTTTATTTCCGTTGTGTTTTATCAGATACATGTATCAGCCGTAATTGTCAGTGGTCCCATATTGTAACCTCTTATACTGCATTTTCGTTATAGGTTCCTCCTCTCCCGATTCTTTCAACTTATCTCGTCTTATCAGTATACAGGCCAGAATTGTTGATGCAATAAATACGTAAAACGCTAATGCCGAGGCCATGTAAAACATCGTGTCATATTCACCGGTCGAGTCTTTTATCAAACCTGTTGAATAAAGGTATCCCGTTAGAGGGGTCTGGCTTTGTTGTGCTGACCCTTTTCTCCACAGAAGTACCTTTGAACATATATGTAACTTATTGCTATAAAACACAATGTAGAACATCTATCACTTGCTCGTTACGAGCATATGCTCCATGTCATACAATGATTTCTATTCAATTTAATAATATTTTTCCTTTTGCATAGTATTTTCATATTTTCATAAGATTCTTTCCTTGTAAATAAATCTAAAAATAGCTTGTGGGCGAAAGGGTTCACAAGTAAAGTAATGTCGGTGCCTTTTCAGCTAGTTTCATTCACAATTTATTTGTTCATTCACAGAAAATGTTTATTATATAAAATGTATTTAAAATATGAAGCCACCATTAGCTTCTCTACAAAAAGTGCATTCGAACCTGGTTAACTTAAATATGTTTTAGTCAAATTAATGGCTTTTAATCGGATTGTCAGTGCCATATGGCTAGAGATAATTGTTTTGAATTTAAGGGCTATTTCCTCATTCGAAAACAAACAAAATGTGTGCGTCATTTTAAGCACAGCTATTGTTTAACTTTATAAAAAAAACCGAAAGGACTATTATTGAAAATACGAATGTTCGAATTAAACTCAAAATGGTTGTAATTCGAACTAATAGAATATTGACATTTTCGAGTTCGAGAAAACAAGGTTTGACTGCAAACATGTATGTTATGATAATGAACTATTGCAAAGGTCATCTTACCTCCGAAAATGGAACAGCATAGATTGCCAATGCCATACATGAGGCTTACCATAGCTATTCCTTGTGGTGACCTCTCAAGCCCACACACTTCAAACATTATTGCTTGACCCAGGGATGTACACATGCCTTGAGCGACCCCGTACGACAGGCAAATTGCCATTAATGTTCCATACTCGAGACAGCTGATTGCTAGGATGTGACAGACGGCAATGATAGGCAAAAGGTAAATCCAGTGGTAGATTATCTTGATCCTGATTTAATATAGATAAACTGTAATTATCTTGACCCATTCACTGTCGGAAGCAATTATGCGCATGTGCAGTATTTCGTCTGCTTCATTATAAAATTTCACAGATTATCTTAATTTTTGGCAAAAAATATTGGCCGGGTTTCAAACGGCTTGGATCCGTATGTGACGACGAGTTACTCTGTGTCCCTCCAGATTTAAGCTATTTGCATATGAAACTATGGTTCGGGGTAAGCAGTGGAAGGGTAACCCTTTCCTCCACAGAAACCTTTTTTAGCGCATCTTTAACCGATAACTATTAAAATTATTGTTGGGAACGGAGCATTTGCTCGTACCGAGCACATTTTCCTTTTTTTAAAATGTTTTTACATAAATTTAAAAATGGCATTTTTCTTTTGCCAAGACTTTCATATTGTTTTCATCAGATACTTTCCTTGTTGATAAGTCTAAAAATAAGAGTGCGTTGGATAGGGTTCAACATTATAAAAGGCATAGACTAACACTGAAGTCAAAGTATTTCTAGCGATTGTGACTACAGTCAACGTCGTTGGCTCGAAGTTGCAGGGTCTATTTTGATGATACTTGATTACCGGAAAGCCGAATTTCATTCGAACTTCCGGTATTTGAGACTTATCAAAATAGTCAGTGCAACTAATATATGTACGTACACAACACAAACCTGTTTTAATATTTAAAATTGTCGGGTTTTTAACGAAATATATCACAACACCGATTAAATATTTTTTTGTATATTCCGAAACTGTTAACAAGGAACTAAAATTTGTTTTATAAGGCGGCGTCACCTCTTGGACTGCACTATTCTCAACTGCGCATTAAGGCGACTCCGGTGGTGAAATGGTTAACTAATAAATCTATTAAAGTATCAAGACTTGTCAATCAAAAGAGTGCTTTTGTTAATATATCTATTTAGTTTAATAACATGAAGCTGCTCATCCCCGGGTTAGTATAACGGGTACGTATTTTTTATACTACGGTTAGTATAAGACTACCGTTAACCAGTCTTATGTTTTCTTACAAAATCTATTATTATTCACCCGCATGTTGATTATAAACAAATTAAAACTATATCACTTCTGTACACACAACATGACGTTCACGACGCCGCGCGTGAATGTTGATCCAACAATAAGGTAAAATGCACAACGACGCGTCAAATAGTATGATGATTATGATCTATGTTTGTTACATCACTATTCGCGATCAAAGGCCATTCGTCATGAACAAACTACTTTGATCCAGATCGGACACTGTGTGTCACTTCTGGTAAGAATTCAAGCTGCTTTATAATTCTTTTAACCGAGGTTGTTAGCCGAACTACTTTTTCATGTCAAATGTTTGTTCACTAACTGAGTGTTATTTGGTCAGCAGTAAGCTGTTCCGATGGATGTGTAAGGATGGAAATATTTCCTGTATCTTTTGTTTTTTTGTCATGTGATAAAAATAATCTAACACTCGTTGTGAATTAATATCAAGTTTTATCAAACTCGTTCTGAAATTTTTTTTTAAACTCGACAGAGTCTCGTTTAATAACCTTTTTCCGAACTCGTTTAATAAAAATTGAAATCAATAAACACATCTTGCAAGATCATCTCTATATTTTTGTTATTAGACCAATAAATGAAAAGTAACGAAATCATCGATCTGGATACCGTATATGTTTAGAAAAAATAACCCTTTTTACACAAATCATCAACCAGATTGGACCCGGCGTAACTCGGCATCTAATTTAGATCCTAGCTGTTTGACATTCGGGAAACATTTTCACTAGATTACTAGAGAATCGAGCAAGGTTAAAAGATCAAGAAGATGAAAATTCAGCGTACAATTTGTTTGGCAACAGGATACGGAATAACAACTCTTTGTGTTTTGTCTACTTACCTGATTTTAAATCTCACGACCGAACCAATTAATCTTCCTACCAAATTTGCGAGGCCAATCATTGTAGCAAGAAACGACCCTCTTTCACGCTCGAACCCTCTGGTTGTTA